>JAULKM010101627.1:0-10094 GCA_032355605.1 Rubia tinctorum | reverse complement strand
TGAGTTGGGCGAGATCCTCAAATAAATAAAGATCCAATTTTCCGCAACCCAGAGTCTTCGTAAGGAGATTCATATCAAAACCCCTCTTTTTTATAAGCTTTAAGGTCAGATTATAGTTATTTATATCTTGAGAGTCAACTTGAAAGGTTTTTCACATTGTACTCCCTCGATCCCAGCCGAATCTCAACGCTTTCCATTTTAATCTCTCTCAACCAAATTTGCACACTTTCCATTTAAGGAAATATTTAACATATCAAAAGACATAACTACCCCTGAAAAAACTACAAATTTACACCACTATTTATCACTAAAACCACTCATTTTTACCTTCAAACGAACTCATTCCTCTTATAAATCAAAAAGAACAACAAATACTCAATTTGGGTTTTTCGTCAAATTTCATCAACTTTTTCATCTTTGAACTCACCCCTTTTCACTCCACTTTTCGAACGAACTCACCTCCTTTAATTTTCCTCATCTTTTTCATCAATTGGGTTTTGTTGATTTTGATTTTCATCTATTTGATTTTCATCGATTTGACAATTTTGTTCGACGCCTCCACTTTTGTATAGCGTCTTCGCAAACCCGCTGTTGCTGGAATCGGAGAAAAAACATCAGTTGCAAGAGTAATTAGAGACGGCGTGGGCCACGATGGAGGAAGGAGGCAACAAAAGCATATTCCAGTAGCAAATCCACGAGGGTGGGTAAATCGGAGATGACAAGAGACACGCTGGAGACGAAAGGAGCCGATTCCACTAGCAAATTGGAGACGACAAGAACTGATTCGAGATTACGAGCATAAGGGCGGAGGGGCAGCTGGATAAATCCTCCACCCAGAAACGATAGTACGCGACAGAGACAGATCAACTAGCGTGGGAATTGGCTCTCTACAAAAAGAGCAATTGTGATGTGGGAACGTTTCTGCAGATGAACATGCTTTTGTAGTAACATGCTTGGGAAGGTTGAAGAAGACAAGGGCGTTATGCACGTTTTACTTCTCAAAAATTAAAACCAATCCTTTCACTTTGTGCAGAAAGTAGGACAAAGAGTGTACCTCATTACACTAAATAAAAATAAATATCAAATTATCTCATAAATTATACTAATTATAAAATAAAAATCAAATTGTCTCATTAGTTATACTAATTATAAAATACTCTCGTCTAGTTAGTCTGAAACAAAACTTTGTGTTTTGTTAATTATATTAATTAATTACAAAATGAACTTCTCTAACTTTCAAACGATGTAGCAGAGTGATGTAAAGATGGCTAGTCCAAACACATTTGAGGCTCAGGGAAAAATAATAATTTTAGGCCCTTTTTCAATATAAAAAGTTATATTTTAAATTTATTTAGAATATATTCAATATATTGACCCCTCTACATCAACATGGAATAAAAATATTAGTGTAAATGCAATATATATTCAGACGGAGGGACTATATACTCTACGATGAGAGGTTACAGAAAAGTTATCTAATAAATTCACAATTAGATAGAAAAAATATTTAATAAAAATTGTTGATTTATTGGTAAATAAACATGAATATAAATTTTAGTTCAGTTAATAATATATTTTTTTTAAATAAAACATCTCTCAGAGATGTAGGAGATTTATAGGCATCTTAAACCTGAAAATAAAGGAGTAGTTACAATTAGAGTATTTTTAAACTTTTCCAAGTATTTCTCATCGTAAGCCTCCACCCCTTGCAATGACTTAGAGAGGTTGGATTTGGAAAAGATGTAAGGTTACAAAAAATAGAAACTAATGTAGTGAAACGTGGTAAGTATGAATGTGTATGATTACCAACACAAACAAGTTTGTTTATGAAGGTAATCCTTGTAATTACAAACTACTTAATGCCTCTAAAAAGGAAGCTTGAGCAGCAAACCAAAAGTTGGGAACTATCTTCAAAAAATGATGATGATAGTCAATTGCAGATTCCGAAAAACTTGCACTTCACATAAAACTGGTAGAGGTCCCGTGAGCAAAATCACCAGGGTCTGAGAGTAAATTAGGATCATTGCTTGATCTTTCCACCACGTAGATCATTATGTGTGACTTTCCAGCATAATTTCGGACCTGTGAAGGAAAAGAGTCACAATTAGTAGCACCCGGACTAGAGAAAATAACATTAAATGAACATATATATAAATTATATATGTGAACAAATTAGATTAAAAAATAATATAAATAACATCACAAAATTTTATTTTAAATCACATAACCGTTATATGAAGTCATATAATTAATATAGCTAATGTGATGATTTGTGTTTGTTTTTATTTATTGCAACGAGGTTCCAATAGTTTTAAGAATCATTTAAAATATTAATAATTATAATAAAATAGTATAAGTTATAAATTGATATTTTTCATAATTGATCTCACTATTAGGCGGTCTAATAAAAGACACTCTTAATATATATTTAATTATTTAGATATTAAATAAATAAAATAATGAAAAAGGCTAAGAGTAAGTTTTGAGTTTGAAATTTTATGTTTACTAATAAAAGACTAGGCATAAGTTTTGTGCTCACTAACTGGACACAACACATATAAGAACAGGGGAAATTGGATTAGTGCATAAAAAGAGAAAATTGTACTCGTTCTACCTATAAAATAAAATAAATGAGAAAATTGGTCTGAAATTTCAAAATATAAATAAAAGGCCACCAAATTATTGGTGGTCCTTCCTAGGGGTATTCAAGATGTCGATATGTCGGTTAGGCGGTTTATTGGTTTCGGTTCCTACAGATTTATAAAATTTTAGAAAGAATCGAATAACCGACCGATAATATAGTCAGTTTTACCAGTTCGGTTAGTATCGATTTTGGATGATGTGTCGGTTATTACCACTAACCATATATTATTTATTTAAAATTTAAAATATAAATCCATATTAATATTGATTAGTAGTTAGAGCCGCAAAACATAAAATAAAAGGTAAGAAATTTAGAAATTGGACAATTGTGTTGCATGAGAGTTGAATAATTTTTTGAATCAATATTAAAATTGTACCATGAGTTGCCGACGATAATTAATAGTTTTTGGCACAACTATTAGTTACATGAACTTTTGTTTGCATAATTATTTGTTTTGGGCATAATTTTTTAAAACAAAAAGTCATTTTTATTCTTATTAACTGCAAGATCATTACGTATTTGCGCCAGGTTTAGGTCCATAACCCCTAGCTAACAACTGTAAACTAATCTATTCAAACATTCTAAACTCTTTTGGCTCACACACTGTAGGGTGTGCCTCCCACAAATGGACTTAACATTAGGTTCATGTGCCATATTTGCAATCTTTGCAACTGGAGTGCGCCTTCAATCTTCATCTTCACCGGGTTTCTTCAGCTCTATAGTTTTGAGAGGCTGTTGCTGGATTTCTCCAATCCGCGGACCATTTTTGTATAGAGCAGTTCGGTACTGCATGCCTCCATGTTATTCAGTGCTGGCCAGATTTTTCCTAACCAGGTTCCCACAATTCCGTGGTTATGCTTTTGAGAACCTTTTGGGAGATTGTCACTAGATTTCTCCAATCAGCGCAGTGGGAAGATCCAAATCTCACTGGCACACCTAGAAATAAAACATAAAAACAAACTAAAGAGTTAACCTAAATCCTAACATCATTCAGGGAAGTCATGCCATATCGCAAACCTGCTCTAGCCTAGAAGCATGTGTCGTCTTAAGAGTATTATTCTTCGATATTGCTGCAGATGTGGTACTACTATCAGTGGGAACTCTTTTGTGCGCCAGAAACTCTATTCGATAACTACGCATTACTACAGAAAGGCCCATTATTTTTCAGTGAACCAGACCACACACTCCCAACACGGGATGACCTATTTTGACTATTGCCAGAACCTAACACCACTAATGACAAAGTCAAACCAAATGCTTCTAATCGACTCTCCATCACAGTCACCACAAGGCTTCCGTGACTACAACCCATTACGATGAATATTAATTGAGCGACTAGATAACACATTGAGTGGGGATAGATTTTAGGAATGGACAAGAGAAGAAAATATGCTTGATGTGCTTTAGGCTTGAATTTTGGCAAGGCCGAGTTGGGAAGGAACCGTTCACCGCCTAATGCCATCGTTGACCTCCGTTGACAACATTGGCCGTTGTTGGCCCACTAGGATACTATTGACTAGGACGGCTGAACGTTGACTTTGGTTGACCGCCGGTGAGCTCGACGGAAGCTCTGCCGGACCTTCTGTAGTCTCGCTGAAAAAGTGATGGGCCACCCAAAATGTGCCCTGCATACCTTTCATGAGCTTCGTGGGCGCCGGAACTCCATCAGAAACAGTGAGGCGGCCTAAAAGTGGCCTGCATACCTTGCCGAACTCTGTTGGGTGCCGAAATTCTCTCAGATGACCGGATCTGGTTGGATTGCCATCTCCATCACAGGCATGGTGCGGACGTCATCGAAAAATGCTAGGGTTGAGCTCTTTGCCAGATCTCCATGGTCGTTCGTCATTTTGTACATAAAGGGCGGAGGTGGTCGCCGAAAACTTTTGAGTGGGAGCTGCGTATAGGTAGTTCGTGGCCATCCATCTCATTCGACATGCTAGGAAGAGGAACAACGGGAATATAAAAGGGGGGTGGGGTCGCCGGACCATCGGCGGTGGCGGCGACGCCCCCATCTTCTAGGGTTTTGGTTTTTAGGTTGGTGGGAGTTTCTTAGAGAGAATTTTTGGAGGCCAGTTTTTTTACTTGATAGTGTACTGCTCAAAGTTGGGCATAATTATTATGTAAAGATATATGAGTTATAATATAGAGTTCAAAGAATAAGTTAATTTGGGCTAGGAAGTTTATTTGGTGGCAAAGTTTTGGGAAAAACCATATTTCCACAGACATATGGAAAGACGAAGTTGAATTAGAATTATAGAAAGGTAAAAAAAATTTAGTTGCAATATTAAAAATTTAGGGATACATACCAATATAACCCTACCTACTTGACCAAATACCAATATAACCGTCAGATAATTTTTAGTGCAAAAATAACCCTAACTAGTTAATGTAAATGCCAATATAACCCTCGGACCTCATTTCTGGCACCGTTGCCGTAACAGGTTGGGTTATATCAGCACATTATGAAAATTGATAGGGTTATATCAGCACATTCCTAAAACGTATAGGCTTATATCATCACATTCGTAAAACTTATCAGGTTATATCAGCACATTCCTATAAGTTTTGACACTTGCACTGATTATATAGGGTTATCTTAGCACTTTCGAATACTGGAAGGTTATATTGGCACTGTCAAGTATGTAGGGTTGTAAAAGCACTTTTCTCCAAAATTTATTATGCAATGTGCGGTAATTATAAGTTTATGACCCGATTAATATAACCCAAAAAATTTATCTTAATTTGTTCTGATTTGCATTTTAAAACTTGGTATTTACATAACTTATGGAAAAATCATCTTTCAAGAGACGGAGTATTATTTGGTTTGTGATCAAGGCCCAAAGTTTAATGAATTACTCTTTGGAATGAAATTAATTAATGTGTTATAAAATTCCTTGTCGGTTATCAAGTTAAACCGATTATCAAATAGTAAAACTGATAATGGAAGCGAATTAACCGACATAACTGGATAACCGTATTTATATTAACCGATTAACCAATTGACCGATTAATCAAATTTAATTCCAATTCGATTTTGACCAATTATCGATTTTCCAATTTTTTATTTAACAGCCCTAGCCCTTCCCAATTGTGGGCGGCCCAACCCCACTGCCCTGCTATAGATGTAAATCACTCTAGTTTTAGAAGAAAAAATTATGTGGGAAAATTAAGTATGTGGAGGTGAAGGTCTAGTAAAACCATGATATGTGGCAAGTGAATGGTGTCAAAATCTAATTATATGCATTTTCTATTTTTTAATTCATCCTCTTGCCACATGTCAGAGTTTTATTGGATCCGTGCCCCTACCTACTTGATCCTGTCAAGAACTCAAGGACTTAATTGTCTTTTCATATATTCTACTGCACAATCAGAAGCTGAAGATCGGAAAATGAAGAATGACCTAGAAGAAAAGCTCAACTAACATCTTCTAACGACATTAGCCGTAAGAGTTTAAAAGCATGGTTGAGAGTTAGTTATAGTATCTGCTTTCCATTGTGTAAAATTTTAGATCATCAACTCTGATTTCTCATCTCAATTCTCTTTGTTTCTCATCTCAATTTCTAGTTCTATTAATGCAAAATTACTACTTTACTTTCTTCATTCTCTGGATCGTGACAAGTGGTATCAAAGCAGGCGATTCTCGAAATCAATGGCGGACAATGCTAGAATGAAGACGCTTGATAACAACGTGAAAGAGCTACAATCAGAGGTTTTGGAATTCACTCAGATCGTGAAGGAACAGGCTCAGGAGTTTTCGGAGAAGCTTGACTCGACGAATGCGAGAATGAATCGATCTATGGAGGAAACTTTGTTGAGTTTCCAGGCTAGTATGAAGGAAGATTTCACCAAGAAACTGGAGCAGATAACGAAATTATTCCAGAATGTGAACAAAGAAGGAACAGATTTAGAGATTCCTACTGCCGCTAAGAAAATATTGGTGGAAGAAACTGCTAAAACTTTTAAGCAGGGACAAAGCACGCCGCAGACTCCAATTGTTTCAAAAAGTGCCAATCCAGATCCCAAGGCGGTGCAAAACTCTTCAATTCTAGTAAATCCAAAGGTATTTTACCCTTTTGATGCACAAATTGGTGACCGGAGAGAAAATTTTGGTAAAAATGTAGGTATGCATCATCCGAAAGTAGAACTGTCAAAGTATATCTGGACGGGAAAGCCGAGATATGGTACCAGGGATTCAAGACAATTCACGGTACTGTAGGCTGGAATGAATTTAGCGAGGCTTTGATTAGCAGATTCTCAGAGGTTGGAGGAAGAGATGCTATCGAGGAGTTCAACAAATTGTATCAGAAAACTAATGTGAGAAGCTATCAGGAGGCATTCGAGGAGCTCAAAACTCTCGTTCTCTGCAAGGACTCCAAGTTACCTGAATCTTATTTCGTTTCTAGTTTTATCAGTGGTTCGAAAGATGAATTGAAGCCTATGATTAAACTGTTCAAGCCTAGAACACTTCATGACACTGTTGAAATATCATTGTTGCAAGAAATGAATTTAGAGCTGATATTTTAAAAGAATAGAGTTGCAGTAAACATGCCAACGAATAGTTCATATAGGCCACTTCAGAATAAAACTAATTGGGCTGGAAGTTTTGGGACTAAAGGAAATAGTAAGGATAGATTTACTAGAATTTCTTCACAGGAAATCTCTTATCGATGGGAAAATCACCTGTGTTATAAGTGTGGGGAAAAATTCAGTCCCGATCATATCTGTAAGTTCAAACAAGTTAAACACATTTCAGTTCTGAATGAGGAGGAAAATATCATTGTCACTGAGTGTGTTCTAGACGAAATGGAAGTAGTGGATGAGTCTGAATTAGTTCAGAGAGATATGAGATTGGAATATAAACATGAACACCTGTCTCTGAAAACTGTAGGTAACAGCAGTAACAAAGACAACACTATTACTCTACAAGGTATAATTGAAGGGATGAAAGTCTCTATGTTACTCGACACTGGAAGTACAGACAGTTTCATAGACTCCAATGTAGCTCGTGCATTGGGATTGCGACAAGTTCAGATTAAGCCCTTTGCTGTGATCATTGTAGATGGAAGTTGGGTAAAAGGATCCACTATTTGTCCTAAGGTACATTTGAGAGTCCAAAATTATAAGTTCTATTTTGACTTGAAGGTTTTGGATCTAGGAGATGTAGATGTGATTTTAGGTATGGATTGGATGAAATTCTTTAGCCCTATGTCCTTTGACTTTAACACAAATGATGTCGCATTCTACTGTTTGGGATCTCAATGGTATATAAAAGGAATTTGTGAAGAGGATGGTTTTAATTTGCTGAGAGGGAACCATGCTAAGGAATTATCTGAGTATAGAAAGAGAAAAGATGCTATGTTTGAGATGAATAATAAGCTGAAACATCACATTTATGGGGATAAAAAAGATTTTCAGATTAATTCTGTCAACACTGTGCTAGCTCCAGAATATCAGGAAACAAGTGATAAAACGTGGTTCAATCAGCATGGTAACAAATTATGTGTGCATGCTATAGGAAGCCATGATCATTTGAATGCCAATTATGGCCGCAGTATTATTGACAATTCTCGAAATCAGTGTGCACAAAAAGTTTGTGATAATTGTAACTGGAGTGAGAGGCATGGACGTGGACCAGTACTTGGAAAAGGTATCATGGGGAAAAACAAGGTCAGCAGCAAACCTTTGAACCAGTACACTCAAGCTGCACATAGTCAGTATAGCTCCAGTTTAAACTCTGAGAGCATCAAGAGGAGGAAATACTTGGATCAGTATGGTCATCTTGATGAAATTGTTGGACTGAGAAAAATTAAAGGGGGATCATAATGGGGTGAACAGCTTCCGAAACTCACCGAATGCAAGGAGCTGCAACAAGTTCTTTTCGATTTTCTAGATATCTTTGAAGTACCTACTGCTCTACCACCATTTCAAACTGTTGATCATAATATTCCTTTAAAATCATATGCTCAGCCTTTCAAGATCAAACCCTACCGATACCCCCATGCTCACAAAGATGAGATAGAGAAACAAGTCAAAGAATTGTTGGAAAATGAAGTCATTCGAGTTTCTAACAGTCCGTTTACTTCTCCTGTTCTTTTAGTAAAAAGATGGTAATTGGAGGATGTGTATAGATTACAGGAAGCTAAATGAGCTCACCATTAAAGATAGATTCTCTATTCCGGTAATAGACGAACTTCTAGATGAATTACATGGGACAAGATGGTTCACAAAGTTAGATTTGAGATCCGGGCATCACTAAATAAGGGTCAATCCTACTGATGTACATAAAACAAAAATTCAAACCCATCAAGGGCATTTCAAACTCTTAGTCATGCCTTTCAGATTAACTAACGCTCCTGCTACATTTCAATATCTTACGAACAACGTTTTTCAGAAGTTTATCCAGAAATTTGTTCTTGTGTACTTCGATGACATTCTTATAATCAGTAGAGACATTGTTGATCATGTGCAACATGTTAAGTCAGTTCTTATGGAAATGATACAACATCAATTATTTGTTAAGCTCTCGAAATGCTCTTTTGCTCAACAATCAGTAGAATACTTAGGTCATTTTATCTCAGAGCAGGATGTTGGCATAAAATATCGGACATCTTGGACAGGCCAATACCGGTTAGCTTGAAAGAATTGCGGGGTTTTCTAGGTCTTACAGGCTATTATAAAGGTTCATAGCAGGATATGGAACTATATGCAGACCACTTCATGACCTCCTCAAGAAAGAAAATTTTTTGTGGTAAAAAAAGTCCACAAATGCTTTCAATCAACTCAAGTCTGCAATTACAACAACCCCAGTACTCAAGATGCTTGAATTTTCGAAGACTTTTGTGATTGAAACTGATGTGTGTGATTCAGGAATGGGTGCGGTATTAATGCAAGATAACCAACCAACTGCTTTCTTAAGCAAATCTTTTTTTCAAAAGAATAAAGGATTTTCTACTTATGAGAAAGAGCTTCTTTCTTTAGTTATGACCATCGATAAGTGGAAACATTACCTTATAAGGAGTCATTTCATCATAAAAACTGATCACCAAAGTCTCAAGTATCTCATTGAGCAAAGGTTAACAAATGCATTGCAGCATAAGTGGATTACAAAATTATTAGGATTGAGTTTAGAAATTCATTACAAGAAAGGTTCAGAAAATGGCGCAATTGATGCGTTATCAAGAAAACCAATTCCGTTTGCACCAGGGAACTCAAGTGAGAAGAGTTTGAATCATGGACTTAATTCTGTTCATATTGAACCTGGGGAAGTAATCACTACGGATTCTGTTCAGGAGTCTATAATTCCTAATAATATGAAATGGGATTATCGGGATGCAAGTGCATCTGCGTTTTTACAGGAAGCGAATGTCGACACGTTATTGCATGAATTTCACACTCGCATTATGAGTATACCGCATGTGTCCAACATTATATGTCAGAATTCAAAATCTGA
>JAULKM010101626.1:0-10094 GCA_032355605.1 Rubia tinctorum | reverse complement strand
AGGCCGTGACAGAGCATTGAGGTGGCATCGATTTGGAGGCCTTAGGGTCAATTGAGGTGGCGGGAGGGGGCGGGTTCCAGCACGATTGAGGTTGTTGTGTTGGGGCAAGTGTGGTGGTGGGTGTGGTGTTAGGGCTTAGCCCAATCGAGAGTCGACGGAGCTGTTTTGAGGAAGGTAGCCGGTGGCTGGGTTTTTAGTTGGCGAAAGGGTGTTTTTTCGGTGGGGCAGCAGCGGGGCGGAGGTGGCGGAGCAGCTGTCTAGGTGGCGAGGGGGTGTTTTTCGATGAGCGATGGCGGAGGTGGTAGCGCAACGGTTGGTATTTTAGGGAGATGTCTTTTGGTCCTTTCAAATTAGTCAACACCAAAAAAGTCGAGGTTAATGTTGGAAAACAACATCAGGGGTACGACTTTTTGAATTAGGGCAAATATAGGATCATAAGTGCACTTTCAAAAAATACAGTGGTATATCTGCATAAACACAAGAACTTAGGGTATAAATGCATTTTGCCATATAAACAAAGTATAACTTTAGGTTTCTTCCATTTACTTAATAGTTTTGATAAAAATATATTCAGTTTAATTTTAATTTTTTATAATTATCTTTTGTTGTGCTTAATTTTAGTTATGTTCAATTTAATTAGTGAGAAATCAGTTTTAAAAAAATAAAAAGAGAGAGAATGAGAAAATTGGTTTTTTCATAAGTTTATGGACAAATCCTTCAAATTACTTTATTTTAATCCATAATCAGTCAAACTGTCGAGTAGGTTTTTCAAATGCTATGGATATTTCTTTTTTTGGGTCGAAAAGTTTTGACGTTCCAGCATACAAGTTGCATGCTCCAGAATGTTCTTTTCCATTTGCGTGAGGACCATGGCATATTGAAAATGCATTTATTGCAATTATTTTCTTCTGAATTTGATTTTTATTCCTAAAATTAATTAGTACAGAGTAGAGGTAAGCTGTAATCTGAGGTAATTGTGAAACTAAAATATTCTTATATTTAAATTATAATTGAGCGGGCCTCCTGTAAGGCGGACTGTCCATATGTTTATACATATATCACTTATTTTTGTATCTTATACTCTACATTTGTTAAATTACATACTAAACTTTAAAATTTTGAAATTAATTTTATATTTATATTTTCATATTCATATTCAAATACATATTATTAATTGTTTTAACTTTTAAAATACAATATTTAAATTTTATGAATAACTACAAAGGTAAAATACTGTTTATAAACTTATGAAAAGTCCGTTTTTCCCGAGAATTCCACATTATAATTTAGTCCATAATTTGATATTGGACTCCAACGATTCATCTATTAAGTTGATTTGTTCCATTTCTCACAGTGATAGAATTTAATCATATATAAGTACAAGTCAAAAGTCCAAGAATTTTTATGAACAACCAATTAGTCGTAAATGAGAGACTATAAATTATGGATCAGTCAAATTGGTACTCCGTAATAATCGCCAACTAAAACGTTATGAGATTCGTAGACCGATTCCGAAGTCTAGAATGCTTGCTCCATTCCTACCGCACTTAAGTCCCCATTAGCCAGGGAAGGGAGGACTTTGTCAATGTGTTCTCAAAAAGGATTCTCCCTCTATCCCGGTTCAACTTACACACTTTTTGATCAATTTTCTGTCCCAGTTCAACTTACACACTTTTTGATCAACTTTCTCATTCCATGTTTGACCAATGATAATTTTATTTATGTATAATAATAGTGTATTAAAATTTGATGTTTATAAAATACACCATGCAGGGAATCCAATGATATCTCACATAATGATATTTGTATCTATATACTGGTTAAAATTTATGGTCAAATGTGTCTTGAGAAATTTGACAAAAAAATGTGCAGTTTGAACTGGGATAGAGGAAGTATAATTTTTTAGGAAAAATTGCCATTGTATTTCACTTTTCGTGTTTTTCAAAGATAAACATGTGATTTTAGATTGGAATAATCTTTGGAAATGTTGTTATTTTATAAATTACAAAACATATCTTGTATTATTTTTGAAATTTAAATGATATATTTATTCTCAAAATTAATGCAATTTGGTTCGACGAATGAATAGTAGGAATAATCTTTCGTCATTCTTTACATTCTAAGAGTACATCCAACAAACTCTGTATAACAAAGATTTCGATTAAATATAGAGATTTTCTTCATTTTTCCTCTCCAATATATTCTTAATAGAATCCGTCTCTTGAAAGATGATATTTCCATAATTTATGTAAAGACCAAAGTTTAAACGGTAAATTTGAAAAAAATAAAAATAAAATTTTCGGTTTGTATTAATTTGGTCATAAACCTATCACTCCTAAATGTTACATAATAAAATTTTAATATTTCAACCAAAACATTTTACCTTTCTATAATTCCAATTCAATTCTGTCTTTCCATATGCCTATAGAAAGACGGTCTTTCCCAAAAATTTGCATTCTTCATATCGTTCTCTAAAGCAGAAATTTAGAGAAAAGAGAGTGTTTCATTCTCTATACCGGTAGAGAGTGAATAAGTAATTTGGATAATTAAAAAATATAATGCTAATATAATCAATCACTTTTATTTAAAACATAATTTTCTTATTTATATAAAAAAAATTAAAAAAATAAATGCTAACATCACTAATGGAGAAGGGGTGATTAAAAGTATGCAATCAAAGGTGGTTTCTAGAGTCATACCAAATAGGTTTCGGGTTCGGAACTTCTTCCCAAGTCATACCAGACAGTTTCAATTGATTAAAAGCGATTTCACCTTTAATAAAAATCGATTAAATGCAGTTTTATTGTAGATTTGCCTTTAGTGGGGGTCTCCGTTGGGACTTGGTTTTTTCCCAAACCCTTCTCAACCCTTAGTTCTGTTTTCCATTAGCCAAATCCCAGCCCTTAGATTTTCTGCTCTTTCTTCCCTCACGTCCGACTCTCCCTCCACCCTGCATCCGCCACGCCGCCTCCCTCCTTCCCATCTCTCCTGTCGCTCCGCCTCCCGCCACCGTGCCCTCTTCCCTCTGCTCCACCGTGCCCTTTGTCAACGCGCTGCTCCATCATCTTCTCTAGTAACCCGCTGCCGTTCCCTCACCGCGATCGCAGCCACCGCACCCTCTACCCTCCGCTCAAACGTAACCTCTGCCATCACACTGCTCCATGGTGTTGCTCGCCTTCGCTTGCCTCCGTCGTTTGCCTCTGCGTAACTCACCTCCGCTTTCCTCCTCTTCGAAACTCACCGCCGATGAAGGCCTACGGGCAACGCCTAAGCTCAGATCGAACGTTGTTGTTGTTGCTGCTGTATTTGATGTTGCTATTGTCTTGTGTTGCTCTGTTTTTGCTGGCCAGATCTAGCTTTGCTTCACTGCTGAAAACCATCCAGAACCTCAAAAGTCGGTTACGAATTCATAATCTATTTCGGACCAAGAATTCAGAACTTATTTTGAATCCTGATCGAGGACAACTTTTGAACCACCTTTGATCAATTTCGAGTGCATAATCAGTCACCTATATTTAAAACCTAATTTCCTTATTTATGTCAAAACCATTAAAAATCACCGGCAATTAAGATATAATTTACTTATATAATCAAGAGGAGGGTATGGAAAATGAAGAATCTATTAAGGTTGAATGGAAAAATACAGGAAAGTCTCTTGTTTGATCAATTAACGACTAGATCAATTATTAAAAATCTCGTTTCAATAAGTTTTATGGTCAAATTATAATTATTTATGCATTAAAATACATTTATAAAAAAATCAAAGTTATGGGAAGCTCGTTGAAACAAATATAAGCAAACGTAAAATCACCCGATTAGTTCAGCCAATTATAAAATGATATCGTCTAACGATTTGTCGGTCTAAAACAAAACTTTGTGAAAAAATATAGAGAAAGTGAATTTTCATTCTCCATTTTAGAGAAACTTATAGAAAGAAATATGTTATTCTTGTTAGACTTGCTCTAATAGAAAGTATCCAGCATTTTTCTTCTTCTTCTATAAGAGCAAGTCTAAGAGATTCTCTGTAATAGAGAATTTGATTGTTTTTAGAGATTATAGGTACTAGTTGACCTCCAAGAAGTTCTCCATCCTATTCTCCAAAATGGAGATTCTGATGAAAGCTAATGTTTGATCTCTATACTGGAAGAGAGAGAAATAATTTGGAGAATTAAATATTTAATGTAACCATTAGTTTATCACTTGAAATTTAAGGCTTATTTTCCACTTATACGAAATGTATTTAGGTCTAAACCATTACAACAATTAATTCTTGTTGAATCAACATATAAAATTGAACCTTTGAACTCCAGTTATTCTTTTTTTTTTCATTGAGTGATCAATTTAAAATTTTATGGTATTTTAAACTTAGAGAGTGTCTCCAGTTAGGCCAACTAATAGTTAGACCAATCATGGAAAATCTCGTTCTTATAACTTTTAAGATTAGACTATATTTATTTATGTTTTTGAGATACATTTTAAAAGATTTACCATTTATGGGAACCTTGTTGCAAGAAAATAAAATAAATATCAAATCACTCTATTAGTTATATTAATTTTAAAACAACTCCATCTAATGGCTAGACTGTCTAAAATAAGACTTTACGTCAAACTTATGATCCTTAAATAACATTTAACATGAATAACGATATAATTAGTTATTATGAAATTAGTTATTGCATTCTTTATTCACTCGATGAGAAATAGTGAAACGACAAAATGGTTGTGTTTTGAAATTCAACTTAGTTAATTTTTTGGGCCAAAATATTGCCTTATTTATCTAAATAGTAGCAAAACTTTTAATTACCTAATTGATAACTTTCATGAATTTATTAGTAGTTATTTTTAAAATGTGTTGAAATAATTTTTATCATGAATTTATCAATAAAACTATTGATTTTAATAACTTCTCTTTAAGTTAGAAATATTGAAGAGTAACTGAGTATAATGCTTTTGTTTAAATTACTAAAGTATTTATTACTTTGAAATAAATGTTAAAATTTGCAAAATATGGAATTTATTGGAGTTGGAGGAAAAAATAAATAAATAAAGAATATGAGTTTTGAATCTCTATTTTGAAGAAATTTTTAAAGCAAGTCCAACAGGTTCTCCAAAATTTTCTCTAAATTGGAGAATAAAAACTCATATTCTCTATATTTTTTAGTTCAATTCCAACAGATTCTCTATTTTGCATAATTTTGTGTTTAATAAAACAATAATGATCCTTTTTAATAACACAATAATAAATACTTTACCCACTACAAAATGAGAAAGTCTCATGTTTGACTGACTAATGGTTAGACCAATCATGAAAAACTTTGTTTCAAAAACTTTTATGGTCAAATTATAATTATCTATGCATTACGATATATTTTAAAAGTTTTTAAAATTTATAGGAAGTTCATTGCAATAAATAAAAATGAACAATAAATCACTCAATTAGTTATGTCAATTATAAAATGAACATGTCTAACGGTTGATTGGTCCAAAGCAAGATTGTGTGCCCCAAAATACAATATAAATCAATAAGTATATTTATTTTACAGAAAATTAAATATAAATATTTTTAAAAAATTAATGAATATATAACTATTTAAAAAAATTGTAAGTACGACTAGTTTTTAATGAATGTCGTCAGTCAACATTTGTTCTTACGCATGAAAGGTATGGTAGTCATGAAAACTAGATAGTGAAATTATTTACATAAATAAGATTTTTTTAAATTTAAGATGATTGAAATTAATAGCATTAAATTCCTAATTTTCCAAATATTTCATTCTCTCTCTACCAATATAAATAATGTAATCTTCTCTTTCCTCCAATTTTTCATTTTAGAATATCATATACAACATATGTTGTAGCTGAAAAATGATCAAAATTCTCAAATATTACTAAAATCTCCATTATGCATAATATGTTAGACTTTTTCTTAGAGCAAGTCCAACATGTTCTCTATAATGGAGAATTTGATTAATTTTAGAGATTATAGACACTATTTAATCTCCAACAAATTCTCCATCTTATTCTCTAAAATGAAGATTTTGATGAAAGAGAAGCTTTGGTTCTCTATATTGGTAGAGGGAGAAAAATTATTTGGAGAATTAAATATTTAATGCAATCAATAATTTTAATACCTAAACTTTAACACTAATTTTCCATTTGTACCAAAATCATCCAAGTCCAAATCAATACAAAATTCAATTCTTGCTAAATCAGCACATAAAATTGAACCATTGAAACATCCGATTATTCTTTTTTTTCCCTTCCTTTGAATGATTTATTTTTAATTTGCATGGTATTTTTAACTTATGATTCTCAAATAATAATTAACATGAATTACAACATGAATATGATATTAAGAAAATAGTTATTGCATCCATTATTCACTCGATCAAAAACAGTGAAACATAAAAAGAGTTGTTTTTTAAAATTCATCTTTTAAAATTTTTTGTTCAATAGATTGCCTTAATTTTTTAAATCGTAGAAAAAATAATAATGATAACACAGTGAATTCAATTGTGGCTATTGATCGCGCGTACACGGTCAATGAACTGATACTAATGCTAGGACTTATCGTAAGGTAATTGGAAATGGAAAGAAATCTACCGAAACCTTTGATACTTGTCTGATTAATCACACTGATAGATTTTTTTATTGAAATTTATTATATTTCTACCACTTACTAATCAAGTATACGTATAATAGGCCTCATTTTCCACATTAGTGGCTTAGTCCTTCGCCAGCCTATCATAAATTTATTAAAATAAACTAGCGGAGTACCATCAGGCGTTGCACGATATTATTAATTAAAATATTACGATTAAGTTTTATGTACATTTTATGTCTTACATTTAAATTGAAAACAAAGTTTAGTTAAAATTTAAAATTTAAATCATATAAGGAAAACTATATGAGTTATGAAGTGAAATAATTAATTTAGTTAAAAATTGTTAAATATTGAATACAATAAAAATTTATTATTTTTATAATATTTCATTCAAATTTTTTAAAAATAATTATTTATATGTTGAGATTCATTTTAAAATGTTATCATAATTATGTCTATCTCATTACAGTAAATAAAAGTAAATATCAAATGACCTTATTAGTCTCAATAATTATTAAATGTCCCCATTTAGCAATTAGCCGGTTGAAAACAAGACTTTGCATACATAACAAATAAATAATATGAATCATTTTTTTAAAATAAAAAACACTCTATCATTATATAAAAAATCTAAACATTTTGTTAGTTCAGATATAGTGATATATATACACACACAATGAGATATTTATGATTTTAAATATATGTTTAGAAGTTATACTCTCTCCATTCAACTAACATTGACACACTTTCTATATTGGGATGTTTAACTGGGAGTATATTTTAACAAGTTATAATTGATTATATATAGCAAAGATATAAAATCAGTAATATATTATAATATTATAAAGTTATTTTTTAGACAACTTGGGTTTAGGTGAGTTAAAATGACTTCAAATTCAATTCTTGAGTTTTTCAAATCATGAACCTAACTATTCAATTTCTCAATTCATGAACCAACATTTGAGTTTCTCATTCATGAATTAAACTCTTAGAGCATCCACAATGGTTGCTTCTTAACTCCACTTTTCTTAATAAGAATCACTTCTTATTTAATGAGGACAATTGTGGAGTTTTAAGAACCACTCCTTAATAAGGAGTTGCTCCTTACTTAAAGGAGTCGATATATCTTTATTTGTGCATTGTCAACCAATCAATAATTGACACATACTTTTATATATATTTAATTAATTATAATTTAAAATTAAAAAAATGTCTAAGAAGTGCTTATTTAAGGAGATGCATTGTTGATAGTTGGTTCTTACCTAGTATTTATCAAAATTCACAATGTGACACTTAAGAAGTGTTCTTTAAGTAAACTACCATTGTGGATGCTCTTAACTTTCTCATTCATGAACACAAAGCCTCTTGATCCATCAATTAACTATTTTAAGAATTTGAGGAGATCCCAACAATTCCCCACCCTTTCCCCCAACTCAAAATCCCAAAAATAGAACATTAACATAATAAGATTCAATACAATTCTAATAATCCCCCCTCGAATTGAATCTCCATACGGCTATATGCAGATGAGCGGATATTCCATATTCAAATGCACATTGATTGTACCAAATGTACCAGGTGCCCAACCGTTGTGCCAAATATACCATATGCACGGTGATGGTGCAATTGTTGGGACTACATATACCTCTTCAATCAACATTAGTATGATATTTTTCTCTTTGGGTCAAGCCCGCACGATTTTGATATTGAGTCCAACACGAAAAGATCTCATACTAATGTGGTGGTACTATCACTTATATAGTGATCAAGTGTTCTCTCAACTTCTAATGTGGATTTGGATTGAACACACCAACAATATCCCCTTCAAACCAATGACCGCATAACAATATCCTTCATCCTCGATGACCATCTTGCATCGACGCCACATCTGCGGGACACGCCACTTGCAACCCCCTTGGTCATGCAGACTTTCGACATAAGGACACAATTGATATCGCCAAGGGCACAACTGAGGGCCTCCACATTATACACACACACAGTCCTTACCAAGCAAAATTATGACTTTGATACCACTTGTTGGGACTACATAGACCACCTCAAACAATATTAGTATGATATTGTCCACTTTGTGCCAAGCCCCACATAATTTTGATATTGGATCCAACCCCAAAAGATCTCACACTAATGTGGTGAGACTATCATTTAGATAGATAAAAACAAATGCAAGGAGAGAATTGCCAAATGGATTTACCCAAAGTTACCACCTAGAATAAGGTGAACATATCCAATTAGAAAAGAATCTGCATACTGAAACACACAAGTGCCACTAATAGATAGATTCGAACAAATCCAACTAAGAAAGGATTTGCAACTCAGCTAGCATGCAAACTTCAACAAGTACAGTTAGAAAAAAAATTGCGGCAAGACATGCATATTTAAGCAAATTCAAATTGGAAAAATCTACCAACATACCAATTTTAACAAATCCAAGCACGAAATGATGTGCTAAAAGAGCAAGCAAATATTCATAAATATTAGGGGTGACAAAATAGATCCATAACCCACGGGTCAAGTGGGGTGTATATTTTTAAATTTGGGTGGATAAGTGTAAATGGGTAATGGGTTAAATGGGTAATTGAAATATATGGGTTGGGGCGGGTTGAGTTTGCGGGTTAACTGCAGGTTTACCCATATGGGTTGAAATCCATGGGTTTACTTTGTTCAATATATGAGTTGAAACCCAAAAATTTACCCATATGGGGTTAATATATGAGTTAAAACACTCGGATTTTACCCTAATTGGTTCAAATATGGGCTGAAAACTCGCAAGTTTACTCATTTTAACATGTTATTGAATGCTTTTGACTCATGGGTTGAGCGGGTTTAACACCACCCATTTTGCCCCGACCCATTTTTTTACCCGTGATTGAATGATTTTAGACCCGCGGGTTGAGCAGGTTTAACCCAACCCATTTTGACTAAAACAATTTATGACCCGTCATAGATCTAAATGAGTTATATCCACATTATTATAATTACTCATATTACCCAACTCATATTCGACATGTCCGTCAGTTTACCACCCCTAAGAAGTGCAACTAGGAAAGGCCTTGTGAAGCATGTAACATAACAAAAAACCATAATTTTAACAAGTTTCACCAAGAAATTAACTGTCAAACACAAGAACTCGCGAATCCCAATAGAGGCAGCAAAACAAACGTTTTCTCCATACTCGCCAAAGGATCACCCGATCTCAGTTTTCTTTTCATTTTTCTTTTCTTCATTTTATAGGAGCCCCAATCAACCAACTACTCTCATAGCAATTATTGGAAAATTAATTTTACTGCGCAGATCAAGAAAACAAAAAAGAAAAGTAGAAAAATAGAACAAAGATGCTAACGTGGCTCAAAATATATGTTGCTTAACTCCACAAATAGAAACACATAAATTTTATTACCCAAATGGATCGGACGAATTACATATGTTAAGAATTATGTCATGTAGAACCTCTTAATCAGATTACAAACTC
>JAULKM010101625.1:0-10095 GCA_032355605.1 Rubia tinctorum | reverse complement strand
TATTTGTTGGGTTCCCATTAAGTTAACATAATTTGGGACCCATTGAGATCAAAATTTCCCATTAAATATAATCATTCTCATCCCGCCCAATTCCAAAAGGTTAATGGGTATTTAATACCCGATCTCATGAACTACCTATTTATTAATTTTCCATCTTATTTCTTCTCAGTCCCGCCCAAATGACACCTCTAGTTTTCCATATGACCCGTTCTTTTCTTCCATGCCTGCGGCCTTACCAGTTTCATACCTTTTCTGGGTTTCATTGGGGTCGAACGCGGAGCAGATGGTGATCGGGCTTACCAGTTTTACCTGTCTCTGCGACTTCAAGCATCAGCTCCTCCGCGTTCAGCATCTAAATTCAGAATCTATTACCCTTATTCTGCTAAATCCTTGATTCTTTGATTCTTCCTCCGGCGTCACTGTCTCCAAACAGCGCCACCGCACAGGTATTTGATGACGAAACTTATCTTCACCAATTTTTCAGCAGGGTTTTGTTCAAAATCAATTGTTACTTGTACAAGTAGCTGGGTTTTCGTTGTAGAGGGAAATAGAGAAGAGAGGGGGTTGTAGATGATGCTAGCATGTTGAATGAAGATGAACATGTTGGTATTGCTTTGCATTTCGGTGATGTTTTGTTCCCAATAGTAAAACTTGCATTTCGTTGCCATCTGTTTACCCTTCTGTTCTCCAACTGTGTGCCCGATTTGGAAGTTTCTATGGACGTGAGATCAGTAATGTATAATTTTAATCCCAAATCAGGGCAGCTGTACTTCTTATCCGCCGGAGAGGCGTATTTGCCTTTATTTCCTGTTTTTTGTAGTGTGTTTGGTTCTAGGAGTTGTATGGGTTTACATTCTGTATACGAATTGGGTTACTACTTATGGGATACATTACTTCATGTTTATGTGGTCGTTCTGATGGCGTTAGACTTAGTGTGTGAGGTCGAGGACAAGTCGTGTATAGAGAGGTGTTGAAGCCCCAAAGGGCGAATTGGGATTTTTTTTTGATAGGAGATCCAGGCGTTTTTCCATGGAGATGGAAAATTCGTCCACCAGGATTTATCAATTTGCAAATTCTTCCTCAGTTAGTTAAACGAATGAAATTGGCTGATAATATGACAATACTAGGTAGTATAGATATCATTATAGGAGAAGTTGATCGTTAAAATGATTAAAATAATAATGGATACAACTGAAATACAATCGATTAAATCCCTTTTCCAGATATGACCGATTAATCTCGAAATTCGATTCTTTTATAATAAAAAAATTGTCGAAAAACTATACATGAATATATTTTTATTTATCATTAATATTTCCAGACTCAATACACAATCTTTTATTGAATCAAAAAAATATATAGGGATGATAAAGGCATTAATTAAACAACTTATGAAAGAATTAATAATAAAAAAACTACAATACAATTTACTTTATTTCAAATATAAAAAAATCGATATGTGTTAGATTTTCTTGAGATTCCTTTGTTGCTAACTGCAGTGGTGTGGGTTGGTGTTCTTTAAATCTATTGCTTGCTGCAAAGTTAGCTACTTGCATAAATTTTCAATCTTCAGAATTACACTAATGCTGGTCTCCGGCTTCTTATTTGACAGGTCCAACGGCAGCGTGCTCACTGCTACTGAGGGACTACTGTTATTAAGCTGCAGGTACAGCTTGGTTCTTTTTCTGAGCTTTATTGTTTTTCTTTGAAATGTGTGTTTTGTGTTTATTTTAGAAATATACTTATGTAGCTGGTAATGTCACACATTACATGGTTGTGAATGTAATGTCCGCTATATTAATTCTTAGGCAACTTCATTCATCACTATTTACTTTTGAGATATCTAGGATGTGTTTATTAAAAACATACTTCCTCTATCCAGGACTAACAATGTCCCGTGTCACTATCTTTTTTCCCCCTTAAATTATCTTAATAGACTTGGTTGGTCGATAGAGTTTTGCTCATCCTTGGGCAAGCATTAATTTCTCTACATTGTCATCTGAAGTGCCTAGTTCTTCACTAGCAAAAGAACTGATGACCAGCTTCCTTCTGCTTTTCCAATATAATAATATTGTGAAAGTGTCTTCAAGTGCTGATTTTTCATTCAGAATACTCCTTTTATATCATGGCACAACAATTTCAGTAAGTTGTACGACGAAGATGAAAGCATTAGGGCTAGCAATCAGATGATTTCTTCATCTTTATGATTTGCGTTCTGTTTACCAAAGTGATCACCGATCAGATGGATGGTGATCATTTGCACTAGGGCTAGTGAGGGACTAGGTGAAGGATGATTAATTAGATACGGAAAAGTTTACAGTTAAAAGTGTGAGTAACCTTTTTATATTGGCTAATGGATGAGTTTGACTCGAGTCTTGATGATGCTTTTAGATGCCAGATATTATTTTTGTTTTTACATGTGTACACTCAATGTTTGACTCTGTTGGAAAACCAGCAGATTCCATCTCATTGTTTAGAAATGCAGATGTACTTACCATGATTTGATCCCGTCTCATTGGTTCTTTTCATACTCGAGAATAAAAAAAGGTCAACAATATGAACTCTCCAGGATCACAGTAAACAGTAATATAATGGTTTACTTTGAATTCTCATTGCTGAGTGAGTCTTCTGTTATCATTCTCCTACTCTAACTGAAGATGATTTCTCTCTTCTGATAAAACTTTATTCCACCAATAATTTACTGAACTTCGTAGCATTCTATCAGAGAGACATGATGCTTTCATCTTTTAACTTGTATAGTTGCCGTGATTGAGAAGTGTCTTCAAGTGCTTACTCAAGGGCTTTCATGGCTCCTGCTTGAGAAGTGTTTAGTACTGATGCGTGCTTCCAAAATCAGTTATAAGTTATAATTACAAGTTTTCAGTCGTAATGTGAAGTAATTGTTACTGATGCATACTTCCCATAACAGGTGCTGTATCTTTCAAACTTACTTCTGTCCGTACCCCATCAATTCCAACATGTCTGTGATAATTATTTGTCCCTTATCTATATGGGTGGTATCTACTATATTATAAAAGCGCCGATCCCTCTACTACAGTGTTTTTTCGTTTGCTAAAACGGCGTCGTTTCTGCCCCTCTTTCACCAGCCTGCTTCATCGACCAAAATGCAGCGTTTCTCTTTCCTTCTTCGTTTTCTCCAATCCAAACTACGTGTCGACACATCCCTTCTCACTTCTTTTGTACGCATCACTCTTTTCACTCCTTGGCTTCTTTTGTACGCGTCGACCAAAACTGATGGATTCCACTTTCTTCTCTTCCTTGGCTTGTATATATGCGTACACTTTCAGAATGTTGGGCTTCTGTCGTCGCACAATTTTACAAGGTAATTTCATGGCTTCCCTAACTAAAATTGGTCGTCTTCTCCATCATTGTTGGTCTGTTTTCTTTAATTTTTATGGTGTTGTTTTGATTACCTACCCGATATTGGGTCTGGATGAATGTGATTTTGAGCTTTATTGTGCGTTCTTGATGTTGATGTGTTGTTCTGTTTTGCTCTACCGAAATTTTAATTGTGAACTCAAGGTGCTTGTTAAATTGTCCAAGTTGCTATTCTAATTGTTTTCCCCTGTTTTCCATGTCAGGTTCAAATTGGACATGCAAGTGAAGAAGCTTAGTAAAATTCAACCTTCAACCAAAAGCTCTAGTAAAGTAAAACCAAACCCTAGCAATGGCGGAAATGCCTCCAGTCCTTCCCCAAGATCTAGTGATCGATGAAATTCTAGTGCGCCTTCCCGTTGAATCAATAGGTTGGTGCAGGTGTGTTTCAAAGCCATGGCGGAGTTTACTCTTAACCCCTCAATTCATCAAAGCCCACCTCAACTGCCACATGCACGACCCTGAAAGTATCGCCACCTCCGAATACAATCCTTCCATTGCCACTCTCACCAGCAGAGGCGGAGACGTCAAATGCAAGTAAATTTCCCTCGGTGGTAACTGGTTCATGTGACGGATCTTTGTTCAGTTAAAAGGGCATGATTTTGGTCAATCCCATCACTTTGGAATCCATGGATATCCCAGAATTGTGTCACTCGGAAGATAAGTATGCTGATCATATTTATAGTCTTGGGTATGATAGTTTGCTGGATGATTACAAAATTGTCTCACTTTTACTGGGCTGCATTGATCGTATGGATATTTATAGTGTGAAAACAAAACCTTGGAGGAGACATGGGGATTCTCCTGACCATCGTTTTCCTCGTGCATTGAACCGTGGGGTGTTTGTAAATGGCTGCATTCATTGGTGGGGTCTGGGAGGAATTTGAGGAAGTACCCCCCTTCCCGTAACAAGGTCGGGTTTATATGAACTCACTGTTCTTGATGGACGTCTCGCTATGTTCATTGATGATCATTTCTGGGCTGCTGTTGTTTGGGTGACGGAAGTCTATGGTGTGAAAGATTCTTGGTCTATCATTAAACCTGGTGTTGATCATCCTCATCGGGAAGATCTGGACCTATATGAGAGCTTAGTTGGTCTCGTGGGAGGCGAAGTGATCTTGAAAATGGAAAAAATGGGTTCGGGCAGGATCGGCAGTTGGTTGCATATGATTGGAGAAATCGAGTTCGGAGGAATCTGGTAATTCCTGGTTTTCAACGCGATTTTGTAAGAGTGACTGGATTCATACCTAGCCTCGTGTCTCCCAAGTCCCAGGTATGAAGAGGAACAGGAGTAGAATGCTTACTACTGAGAGTTCATCAAATATGCGAAAGCATTAGAATCAAGTATGAAATATTTCGATAACATATTGAAAGTAGTTTTAATTAATTTTCTGTTTTCAGTATGGAATGTTTCGATAGCATATTGATATAGTTTTAATTTATTTTCTGTTTTAGTTTCGAATTTTGATACTCCGGACTCCCTCTTTCTTTCCCCTGCCCAATTTACCACACAATCAGTTAGAAAAATATGTTTGAACGTTAATATGTTTAATTATGCATGATATTGACAGATAATTTGAGATAAAAGAAGAATACTTCCTCTTTTCCTCTATTTGTGGCACACTTACTTTATTTGGATGTTTATTTTTAAATGACACATTTTTTTTCCAATTTTAGCAGGATTCTTTCAATTTCATCCAGTTATTCTACTTTTTACATTCAATTTCATCCACTGATTTTCTTCACATAAATTCAAGTACGTATATTTATGGTGCCACAAATAGAGAGAGTAGTCTATTGTATTCCTGAAGGCTAAGCCTTCTAAGCGCATATTTTCTACATCTGACATTTAGCAGAAAAGAAAAATCGAAGGACGAGTTGGAGTGGTGGTAAACATAAAGTCTAGTTTCTTTATTCCTACTTCAGGCGATCCTTTGCGTAGACAGTTCACATAGAATGAAGCCCCAAGTTCCAGAGTTTGTGGCATGAGAGAATGAAACCCCAAGTTCAAATGCAGAAGCAACGTCACGTTGATGGTAATTTATATGACAAACATGCACATGTTACCCAATTTAACTCCTTTAAGGTTAACATTCACAAAAATAAAGCTCTTATCTATGTGGGAGGTATAGATAAGTAAATTGAGAATATATTTGAGAATATTGTGTGAGTGGATGGAGAATAATGAATGTGAAAATAAATTCTTATGTTAAAATAAGAGTGTGCATTTTGAATTGGAACATACTAATAAGAAAATTGTGCGGAAAAAATTGAGATTGTGGAAATAACCCTTAGGTTAGCCCATGTATAGTACCTTCGTTTAGAATTTGATTTTAAGTTTAGATTCATCTCCCGGCAATTTTTAAAAGAAATCCTCCCAACTCCATTGTTGACACAAATGGTCGTCAGGGGTAGGATTGTCATTTTGCTTTTTTCCTCCCTCCTCGGATTTTTCCTCCCTCCTATATGCGTCCTATTGCTTCCGAGAAAGTTGGATGAAGGGTCGTGCCCCTGTGTCGCAAACTCCGCATTCCCCACCGCCAGGTGTCTCCATCCTCGCATCCATGGTGGCAGCGCAAAACGACGTCGTTATGATGTGCTCACATAGACATCACTCCAGTTCTCTCCATTTTTGGTTGTTGTTTTGCTACGACAATCATTCCCATTGCCTGAGTTTGTGGGCGGTGTTAGGGTCCCAATTGGAGGATCCAATTGTTGTTTGGACATTGTTCGAATTCAACTCTCTATCAAATAATCTATGCCCCTATGTTTCTTCTCTAGGTATCCTCATTTCCCCTCTTTCAATTCCCAAATATCCAGTATCCTTACTTATGGTGGTTATTGTTTTTGTGTTAATTTGCAAACACTTCAAAAATTCCCGATTAAGGCTGGTGATCAATTAGATAGAAATGCTAAGAGGAGAAAGGCTTATGCTGAGTATGGTGCAACGGAGGAGAGAGCAGGGAAGAATCGTTGTAGCGGAGGAGAGAGTATGGTGTTTTAAAGCGTTCCTTTAACTCAACCGAGGGTCGAATGACAGATGATATTAGTATGTTTTCCCCTACTAATTGTATTTTTTCCCCAGTCTGCAGACCAGTGTTTAAACCGTATGTATTGTCATCAGTTGTCATCAGTATGGAGAGAGTAGGGTGTTGTCATCAGTGATTTCTGGTGTTCTTTTTTTTCCCAGTTTCAGCACCAATGTGGAAACCATATGTATTGTTATCAGTTGTCATATGTAATTGGAGAGAGCAGGGTATTGTCATCAGTGATTTATGATGATCACGACAACGACTACTTCCCGTTATTTGAGTAACCGACATCCTACAAGGGGGTATTTTAGTTTACCACTGTCACAAATATGCAACAAAACTCAGTTGCTTGGCATGGAGGTTTATTAAACATAGAAAGAAAAATTCATATAAAATTGCACACTGTGTCTTGGCTTGGAAGGTGTATGAAGTCAAACAAAAATACACAAAGATAGGATTTAGTCAATTAACACAAAAGCTCTTACCTATGTAATAGACTAGCTAATGACCAAAGAACTAACTAGCACGTGAGTCCGAACTTGTAGCAAAAATAACATTAGTTTATAATGAGAAAACAAACTATTAAAGTAAAAAAAAAATGTAAACTTAAACTCCCACACCTCAGGAGAGCTTCACAAAACACCCCAAGTTACATACAATCTTGAACTAATCTTTGGAAGTCTTGCAGAAACTGGAGATCTAACCAAACCTTTTCAAATAAAAGAAATTGTGTTGGTGTAGATATATAAAAATCTGAATTAATTCTTATTTGGGATAGTTAATCCTTAATAGCACAGATTGTGTGAGCTGGGGTGTCATTTCTGCAGCTTACAAACGAATGTGGTGTAAGATGGATACCATGAAGTAATGACACCCATGACTTAGAAGTTCTAAAATTATACAGATTGAAGAAAGTAAAATAGGTTATAGGACCTGTTAATACAATGTCGGGACAATATTAGCCGATTATATCTTTGCATTTTTTGATATGGAGTTGATTTTTGACACAGTGAGTTGCTTGAAATAAGATGAAATTAGATTGCATAGCTTCAAATGTACATAATATCTCCTTTTTTACTGGACATAACCTCTCGGACTGAGCATATTTATTTTTGCTTGGGGACTGGCCATCGATGACAGTTGCTATTAAAGTCATTGACATTGCACTCAAAGGTGTTTTCTATTAAAGTGCCAATATAACCTTGTAAAATCATAAAGTGTCAAAATAACCTTAACTTTATGAAGTAAGTGCCCAAATAACCCTGAGATCCGTTGACTTTGATTGTCAATGCCGAAATCGGTAGGATTTAAGGAAATTACAATTTTTACCCTGCTAAATATAGAAAAGACGCAATTTCCCCCATTCGTATTGTTCCCCCACATTTCCCCCTCTTCTTCTTCTTCCCTAAGCCTATTCGAATACTCCACCTTTGGTGCCACCCACACCCCCCCATCCCAATCCCAATCCACTTTTCAAACACTCCTACCCCCATACCCATAATTTCTCTAAACATCTACAATTTTGCAGAGTTCCACAAGTTTCAAATCCAGTATGATTTTCACTGGAGAGCTTCATTGCCCATTTTTTTCTTCACCGACGTTCGAAAAGTTGTGCGGTGGTGCGTATCCAAGCTGTGGTGCATTTTTCCATATCTGATTTAAGAGGCAGTTATCCACATCCAATCCAAGCGTCGGTGTGGTGCAGTTCCACCATTATTTACCCGCTCAACGTTCCAGATCACACCAACGTTCTAGATTCATTCCAAGCGGTGGTTGTGTTGTTCCTTTAGATCATGTTAACTCAATGCTGACCTTGGGTAGGTCGAACCAACTCAAGTCCGACTCTGCACATGTCGGGTCAACTCAGGTCTGACTTAAAACATGCTGAGTCAGCTCGATTACGACTGGGCAGAGGCTTCGCCATTATCTTCAGATGATAGTGCTTCTGCGGCGGCGACGCTACTGGCAGGCGACGGAGCTTGTGCATCTCCGCCGTAGTCAGCGATGGCGCTTCAACATCTCCGCAACAGGAAAATATCCATTAGCATCTCACAACCAACGACGAAAAACTGGGGAGGACGCTTTAGATTTTTATGTTTGTTTTAAAATGAGATTTAAATAAAATATATATTATAATAGGGAGAGGTAAAAGTGAAAAAAAACTTTAATTGAAATGCTGGATGGCAAATTTGTCTTTTTACATCCGATCAACTGTCGAAAATTTTAGTCAATGTTAAAATGTGGCTGGAAGGTTAGATCGGCACAATTCATAATAAAGATAGGGTTGGTTTGACACTTTCTGATTTTACAGGGTTACATTGACAGTTTCACCTTAAAAGTAGGGTTAGAAAAGCATTAAACCCTATTTTTTATATAAGAAAGGCTACGATACAACAATTTTTTAAGAAAATAAATTGTTCAAGAGTTATTAATTTTTTCCTGTGTTACTCACTTCAAACAACTTGCCGGGTATATGTGAATTCGCATTGGTTTAGTGGTAATCCACTCTCTTGATAATTAAGAAATTCATTATCTAATTCACATTCATATCAAGAACTGTGAATATTAAAACAATTTTTTTATAAATATTTACTCAGCATATGTGACCGTATCGATGATTCCCACCATGGTTTCCCAAGTGGTCGATGAAGGTGATATCATGATGGTGACACCGGTTCGTTGGTGGTGCATCGTTTGACTGTTCTCAGAATTACGTCCATAAATATTTAAATATATGGAGTTTCATACTCCACTGAATTTCAATAGATTCAATGGTAGTATCTGCATTCTTAATTATTTAAATAGATGGAGTTTCAGGCTCCACTGAAATTCAATATATTTAATGGTGGTGTCTGCGTCTATAACTATTTAAATGGATGATGTTCCATACTCCACTGAACTTCAATAAATTCAATGGCAGTCATCTCCCATTTAGGTCTAGTGTAGGATATTTATATGTAATTTGGTTGTTTGTATGTAATTTTTTTTTAAAAAAAAAACTTGGCGGCTATATAAAAAATGTTCTATTGTTGTGATACGCTCCTCTCTGCCAAGTGGTCATGATTTTTGCGGGAATCGAATTAATATCCCCGATCTCTGATTTGTAATAGTACAGGCGATCAGTCTGATTGACATGTAATTTAGATATATCCTTGTAATATATTAGTTATTACTAGAGGTTAGTTAGGTTGGATATCAATTTCACCCTCTCCTTTTTCTATACATTTTTAGCGGCATTTTGGAGTGATTGATTTATTATTATTATTTTAAACTCTATTGTTGAAGAATTATTAATTTTCTCTACTGCTCATTTCAGAGAAATGTCTCCAACCTTTTCAGCTTTTCTTGCGTGTGCCTTCAGAGTTCAGACTCATCCGTTACATACCATCACTATCGAATAAATCAATCATTATTATATCAATTGATCAGTTCCTTGATCTCTGACCGTTCATTTCATTATCTGTCTGCTCCCCTTTTTTCTCCTCCTCCTATAATTTGCCACCAGATGTGTGCCGTGTGGAGTTCAGTTTCACAAAATTGAAGGGGGTGGAGTGGTTAGAGCATCTACAATGGTGATCCCCCATAACTCTCCCTAACTCCCACTTTTTCAATTTTTAAATAATATAATCACTCTCTCTCCTCCACCACCCCCTCCATAACTCTCATC
>JAULKM010101624.1:0-10096 GCA_032355605.1 Rubia tinctorum | reverse complement strand
TGCTGATTAACGTTCTAAGCTGACGGCAGTGTAGGCGATCCGATCGTGCTTTGTGGATATGTATAGAGGAATCACATATGGGATTATCATCTCTGTGGTTGATCGATTCTGACGGTAAATCACGCTTCAAAGGTAATCTAAACTCTTAGATAGATTCGAATGAAATACATGCATGAGATCCGAGATTAGATAATTGATTTTCCGCTAAATTAGATTTAATCAATTCCCAACACATATTTGGATTGATAATCATTTCCCAGCCAAATCCAATACTCTTCCATACCTGTCTTTCTTTTTCTTTTTTAATTTTTGTTTCCAGCAAGCACAACAAGCCAATATTGTGTTTTTACATACCATCCTGATTATACCGTGTTTTCTAGGTTTATTAAGACCTCGGACATTCCACACAAGCCAGTTACATTCCATCAAGGGGGTTCTTTTTCAGAATCACACCATTCCTATTCCTCACACTTTTCACCCTGATCTGCCCAAAATCATTTTCCTTTTCTATGTTTTCATGTGCATTTCCAATATCCACCATTTTTTTTCTAACTAATCAGCCTCATTTCCAGTATCAGCTTCTGACTACACCTTTCCGATTCAAAGGTACATAAGCTTTCCATCACTGTTTTACCCCCACATGAATTGGTATTTGAATACACCCTTCTGATTCAACAAGCACACCTGGAAGAGGTCCTCGACACTCTTTCGGGTTATACCTAAGAAAGCTACACCCACTACACTTAAAAGGTTTCCATTCAAACAGAATTTTCTGCTACATAATTACTTTATGCTCATTTAAGTACAATACCTTATCAGGCACTTTTCACCAATTTCTACTTCCACTTTAACTCTAGCATATGCAAGCCCATTTTTCTGTTGTGTAGCTCCATCTAAACAAACATGTTTACCTATTGGACTTTTGATCTTACTGATCAATTTTGGATGCCAATAAGCACTGGGAGATTTGGTATTTGAATCCACACTGGTATTTTTCTTGATTCAAAGTAATCAAAATCAACAGACCACGGTTTTACCACAATAGCTTTACCATAAAAGAAAACAGTACCAGCATCAACAATCTCATCTCTATAATCCACAGTCAAGAATTTAACCATAAATACCCCTTTTTTCATCATCTATACCTCGCTGATTTTCTTGCCTAGATTCTGTAAAAGAATCTTTCAATCATCTTGAACGGAGGGTTTCAACCAAGCATTTTACACACTACCGTTGAGCTCCATTGTTTTACTTTCTCCTCCACTTCCTCCATTGTAATTTCTCCCATGGTCATTCTTTCCACCACCTTTGGGTTATAGAATATAACCTCAGTTTCCTCATCCTTGAATAGCTTACTCCAGTTCTCCTCCTCCTCCATATCCACTCTTTCACCCCATGATAATCTTTTCCCTTTTATGTTTGAGCTTGAACTTTCCCCTAATTCAAGCTCGATGGGCTTGTTTTTTCTTGGAGGTATAAGCCCAAGTGATTCCACATCCTTTGCTGCTCTTTTCGCCATCCCCTCCATCAACAATAATGTTTTTGGCAAAGAACTGCTTTCACCCTCTTCATTGGCTAAAACACCTCTTCCAGCCTCGTTTTCCTCAACTTTAACACTTTCAGCTCTGGATTTCTCACCTATATCACTGTTAATCAATATGACCATGTTATTCTTTGTCAATTTCTCCCCCCCGATCTACCCATGGTGGTGATGTTCTTGAACACACCTGATCAGAACGGAAAAATCGATATTGGAACCACATAGTAGAAGGTGTAGTCGTACACACAGTTAGAGCTGAAGTATCAATTGAGGCATTGAATATAAGCTTAGTTGTCGATTCTCTAATAATAATATGTATCTGGATGTGAAAATATTATATATATATATATATATATATAAAGTGCTCCCCTGTCCCAGCTCTGTTTGCATTCTTGCTTTTTTGACACTATTCTCTATCAAAGATTGACCGCAAATTTGAATAGATATATGAAAATAAAATTATCGTATATGATATTGTTCAATTTATCGTAACAAGTTATTTTTAAATAATAACTTTTTATTTTTCGTTATTATATATAGGTAAAAAATATTAATGGTAAAAAATATTTCTTGAATAATGTGATAATGATTGCTGTGCAAATAAAGTTGAACCAAAGGGAGTGCAATATTTAAAAAAAATTAAAATTAAAATTTAGTGTGTAATTCAAAATGCAGTGTATAAGTGAAAGAATATAGTTGAATGTCCATAACTTAAAAATAGGTCACCTGTCACGAGTCCTCCTCTTTTATAATTAATATAACTAAAATATGATTTAATGTTTGTTTCCATTTAGACAGTTTTGGGAAAGACCGTATTCCCATAGGCATATGGAAAGATGATGTTTAATTAGAATAATATGAAGTAAGGGGATTATACTCTGCTGTAATTGAAAGTGAAACATTTGGCTTTGATTAGAAATATTACATGTTTAGAATAAAACATATAAAATATGTAAGGTTTCTAAACAAAACTCAAATAGGCATGTAAGTTCACACAGATAACTTATAACCCTAATTGGATCCGAATTTCAATTAATTTAATCTATGGTTTTTTCATCTTTTTAAAGTAACATTTGAGTCTCTAGTCTTTCCATATCTTATGAAAAACCGTCTTTCAAGAGACGGACTCTTTCATTTATTGCAATGAATTACTATACCTTTTTTAAAAAATAAAATATATTTTAAAATATAAATAAGAGTTGTGAGCTAAAAATAACCCTATGTTTTGGTCGGAAGTGCCAATCTAACCCTAAAAAAATGAAAGTACAATTTTAACCCTATGTTTTGGCCAAAAATGCCAATCTAACTCTGGAAACCTGAATTTGGCCAAAAACCAATAAAATGACCATTATACCCCCGATTTAAAAAATGTTTAAAATAAAATTTTATAAGGATAATTTTACCTCTGAAATTGTCTTCTCTCACAAAAACTCACTAGTTGACAAAAACACACCCTTGAAAATTTTACCCTGACGCTCCCTCTCCCTCTCACGCTCTCTATCTCGCTCCTTGGATAAGAAGGAATTTACAAGGTTAATCGTTGTGTGAAACTATCCGCCAATGAAGGCATGGTTAATTGCTGTATTTAGTAAGAATGTAGAGGATTAATTTCCATGTGAAACTATCCCGCTCTCTATTCGCCGACACACCTCCTACGACGGTGGAGGCATGGTTGTCTCCTCCTCCAGGTCACCTTTTCCCCCCAACTCAGATCTATCACCAATCCATTTCACTTGCGATGGTTAGGAGCAGAGAGACCAGAAGAGCCGGTGGCGGCGGAGGCATGGTCGTCTCCTCCAGGTCTCTTTTTTGTCCCAGCTCAGATCTATCTCCAACTGATTTCTTTTGGCTTTTAAATTCATTTTTCTCAACATTATTTTGGTGTTCGCAGAAGAATACATAGCTATGGAGTTTCCAGAATCACTCCGATCACGGGAATGGTTGAAGCGGGATCTCTAGGATCGAGATCGATAGGGGGATAAGGAAATTGACCGGGAGTGAGATAGACAGAGGGAGAGGGAGTATGAGAGGTCGAGTAGGAGTAGCAGGAGAAGGAGAGGCGGTGTTGGAAATAAAATGGGCATAACTACGGATTTCGGGCGCTGGTGGCAGAGCAGCGATGACGACGCTAGTTTTTGGAGATGAAGAAGAACCCTAGGGGTATTTTTATCATTAATTTTTAAATTTAAGACTAGGGGTATTTTAGTCTTGTTAGGTTTGGCCTATGCAGGAAAATGCCAAGACAACGCATGGATAGTGCGAAAAGGTTATATCGGCACATTTGCTGAAAATTTTAGGGTTAAAATCGCACTTTTAGATTTTGAAGGGTTAGATTGACACTTTCAGAAAATAATAGGGCTAGATATGTATTTTACCCTATAAATAATTATATTTTGACCTATAAATAATTATATTTTGAAATCAAAAGTTATAAAAGTGAAGTGATATGCACCTAAAAGCATGTGTTAACCAATGCATTTGACACGTTTATTAGTATGTTTTGGTTGGTTGATTGTTTGGTTTCGTCAGTTTTACATTGCAAGAGGTTTAGATAGCCATTTTTGGTTTTCTTGTCTAAATCCTTAGTTTTGTACACTTATCAGACCTAATGAATGTTATGTACTTAGTTTTGTGAGCTTATTTGTTAGATTGCTTGTAAGCACTTCAGAGTAGTTTAGTGAAGGCCATTTGCAAGGATGGTAGAATACTAAAGACCATGAGTCAAAAAGTGGTAGAAGATAGAAGGGTCGAAGAAGGAAGACAAAGAAGCAGGTGAATTGTAATATGAGAGTTGCACAAAGTTCTAGGAACAATCTGAGATAAATCAGCCTTCATGGGGGGGGCATCGTTGGATTTATCTTCTCGATCACTACACAATGGACTACAAAAACTCTGAAATTGGATCATTGGTTCATGTGTAGCGATGCAAACAAGTAGAAGGAAAAAAACAAAGTGTTGGAAGAGTCGAACCTTACAGGACCCGTGTAGCTTACACGGCTGTGCCAATCCCGTTCCAAGCCAAGAGCCGAGGAAAATAAGTTTTGGCATGGGCCGTGTGCTTTTGCATGGTCCGTGCACCAAGAAGTTAAAGACCCTTGGTCCGCGCCCCACAAGGTATTGCATGACCCGTGCACCAAGAACGGAAGATGGTGACCCTTGGCCCGCACCCCACAAGCTTTTATACGGGCTGTATGCTCAGTACCCTCAGTACCCTAAAAAAGTAGCCCTAGCCGGTGGCCCGTGCACTATTGCACAGGCCGTGTACTTTTTCACGGACTGTGCCGATGTAGCACGGGTGGGGACCGGTTTCACTAGTGGAAACCTCGGGGTTTCCTTAGGGTTTCTTCCAAACTTGGGCCTTTAGAAGCCCATTTAGCTTCTCCTATATAAGGAGCCTTTAGTCTTGTAGGGTCCAACAAGTAGGCATAATGTAGAAGTTATTTTCTTGGTAGGTAGGAAGGAAGATGAGAGTTCTCTCTCTTAAGAGTTATTCTTCTCTTTTCATTCTCTTAGTTTCTTAGATTCATCGCATTTAATTCAATGAATGCCATGGATTTATTAGTAGTAGAGTAGTTTAATTAGCTTGGGGATCTATATTTGTATTCATGAATTGGTAGATCAACCTAGCTATCCTTTTATGCTTATGAACATTATGTTTACTTGTGCTTTACATTCTTGTTAATTGCATGATTGTTACACCATGTTGGCATACACCTTATTCCACCTTCATGTTGGCACATTTATTGATATCCCCCGGGGAGTGGAACCTAGATGTAATAGGGGTAGCGATAGTCCGGGACCATATGAGTGTATGCATGTTGGTCGCCGAGTCAACGTCACGATAACCGTACGCTAGTCTTAGCTAGTCTTTGACCCCGAAGGGTTACAGTTTGAGATAGCGTAGTAGCAAACTAGGGTTAGCATAATTCACACATTAGAGTCAACTATAAGGTGCTTATCCCTTTGCCTCTGTAGGTCCAGGGAGAAGCATTCGTCGTGGAGTGCCTGGGACGTAATAGTACGTGGAATGCATGTGAGCTCAATGTGGAGGCCCTCAATTGTGCCCTTGGCGGTGACAAGCGTGCCCTTGTGTTGAAAGTATGCCTGACCAAGGTGGTTGTCAGGTGGTGTGTCCCACAAATGTGGCGGTGCAAGATGGTTTGCGAGGATGAAGAACATTGTTGTGTGGTCCTTGGTTTTAGGGGGAGATTGTTGGGTGTGTTCAACCCAAGTCTCACATTGGAAGTTAAGAGAGTGATTGTTCACTATATAAGTTAGAGTCCCACCACATTAGTATAAGGTCTTTTTTGGTTGGATCTAATAAAATCGTGCGGGTTGAGCCCAAAGCGGCTAATGTTGGTTGTGGTGGGTTTGTCAGTTCCAACAAATTGATGCCTAATTAATGAACCCGCGGGGAGGCGAATCATGAAGTTTATCATAGTTAATCTAATTGGTTTCCAATTTTCCAATTTTCCAATTTTTATGTATAATTTTAGCTTCGTAATAAATATCTTGTTCCATCACAGTATACAAGGTAAGAGAAAATACTGGACCATTAATTTGGAACATTTCGAACTCTCAAATATTGAGTTTACGTGTAGTATTACGCTCCAAACCTTCCTTTGTTGAGGAAAACACACATTTTCCCCTTTTCACTCCTCGGCCCCATAAGAGTTTACTTGTTCAATGAATTTGAGTTATTTTAAAAAGTTGATGAGGCAAAAAATCATCGAGTTATTTCTTTCAGAGGATGTACTTCAAACATGATTCATAATTTTTGGCGTCTCAAATATTTTAATAAGTTATGCTATTCGATATAATAGTATTATTTGACTACCGATATTATAAGGATCTCTAATTTATGGAGCATCTTTCCTCCTTCCTAGTATAAATTCCCCTTATATTTAGTGGTTGTATTTGTGTATATTCTAAAAACAGTTATAGAATCCTCAATTCATTTGAAGATTTTACATTAATAACACTACTGTAAAACAAGTACATAAGTACTGGTATGTTAGTGTTGTGAGAGAAATACCGTTATTAGGAATTTTATAAGCACCGATACTCTGTTAAATGAACCAAAATATCGGTGCATATGAATAGATCCAACACCGATACACTGAATATCGGTGCCTATGAATAGATTCAGCGCCGGTACACTGAATATCAGTGCTAGATACTGGTGTCTTTGAAGAAAAATTGTCTTAGTTTAATATATTTCAACACCAGGTTTGGATGAATACCGGTGCTAATACCGGTGTCTATGACCGGAATAGCAATTTTGGAGGGTAAAATTTTGGTGGAAAAATATCCAACACTGGTATGTTGACGAATGGCACCAATAATACTACCGTTGCTTGATACCTAGATTTTTTTTTTGGAAAAAAGGTTTATGGTATGATTTACCAAAAATATAATTTATTTTATATTTATATATTTAGGCAAAATAATAAAAAATTATACCTTTTGGAGCAATGGAGAATGGGGCAATATAATATTGGGCCATGGTGTAATTTTCCAAAACTGTGTAGAAGTAATCAATGTTGACTTTCGAGACCCTTCCGTTCACCCATACATGCCCAAATCGTAAATTGGCAATTGTATATTATTGAATTGCATTTTGTTGTCGCCAATTTTGTGATTTGACAACTCCAACTTTCTTGGAGAGATCTAAGTGCAAAAAGTAAAAGCTTTACTCGGAACTCCAAATTGAAATCCGCTTGAACGTGATGCTACCTTATACACCTCCGTTGTATTTTCCAAGTCTATAACGAAATATTTATCAACAATCGGGCACAAGAACATATCAATAATTCTTTCCGATTTTCCTTTCTTACTTCTAGTTAATCAACTATAAGTTACTCTAGAACCTGTACTAGTACTTTTCAAAATTTCATCAAAAAAACCATTTATTTTCTATTCCTATATTTATGCAAGAATAACAAAAATTGTGTATTTTAGAGGGAAAGATAACGTCGTAACAAATTTTTGGGTCATAGCTTAATTTTTCATAAATATATTTGAGACTCTTCCGTTCACTCATTGTACCTAGAATTTCAAAGATGCAATCGTCTCTTATTTACTTGTATTTTGGTGTCTTCAATTTTGAGATTCACCGCCTCCAAATTCATTCTATGGACCTAATAGTAAAATTTAAAAAATCAACTTAAAGATCAAATAATACTAGCATCGACATTGCTTTCATTCACACCGGTGCTAAGTTATGGCGGGAAAATGAATTTCATTCATAATTTTGGAGGGATTGTTTAAAATTTTAAAGCATTGGACTTAGCACCGGTATGAGTTACTTAGGCACCGGTATTAATACCAGTGCTACATAGAATTTTCCCCCATGTTTGCTCTCAGGTCCAAAAATTATTAAATGTACCCCATTTAAAGCAGCTCTAAGCAGCTGCATTTTTTATACATAGCACCGGTATGAGCCATTTTGGCACCGGTTTTTATAATGGTGCTCCATACGTAAAAAAAATTTCCCAGATTTGCAATCGGGTTTATGTTTTTTTTTTTAAAAACCCATGTAAAGCAGCCTTAAGCGGTTGTTCTTCATATACATAGCACTGGTATGAGCCATTTTGACACCGGTTTTTGTACCGGTGCTCTATATTTAGAAAACAATTCTCATCGGTATTAATACCGGTGCTACATACTTAGAATTTTCTCCCATGTTTGCTCTCGGGTCCAAAAATTATTAAATGTACCCCATTTAGAGCAGCTCTAAGCAGTTGCTTTTTATATACATAGCACCGGTATGAGCCATTTTGGCACCGATTTTTATAATGGTGCTCCATACTTAGAATATTTTTTCCAGATTTTCTATCGGGTTCATGTTTTATTTAAAAAAATCATGTAAAGCAGCCTTAAGCGGTTGTTCTTCATATACATAGCACCGGTATGAGCCATTTTGACACCGGTTTTTGTACCGGTGCTCTATATTTAGAAAAAAAATCTCATATTTGCACTCGGGTTCATTTTTTTTAATTTAAAAAATCCATGTAGAGCAGCCTTAAGCAGTTACTTTTCATATACATAGGCATCTGTATCAGCCATTTTGGGCACCGGTTTTTGTACAGGTACCCGTGCTAGGTACTTAAAAAAGGAGACCAACTTGGTTTCTTTGAACCATTGATTTCTTATGTTGATTGAATCTCCACCATTAAAACTTTGTCTATATAAACTAAATCTGAAATCCTAAATCTAACCCACTCTCATTTCTTCTACCTCCTCTCCATCCCCTCCCTCCTCCTCCATCATCATCGCCGCCTAGCCCCACTTTGACGGCTTCGACGCCGATGACGACCCCCTCTCCGCCCTCCATGTAGCGCACCATCTTTGACGCCATCTCTCAGACCAACCCAACGCCATCTCCCAGACGCAATCTCGCCGAGCTCCACCAAAATTGTTGGGTTCAGCTCAAATCTGTGGTCTCTCAGCTCTCAGCGCCACCACTGCGTCACGCCTTAGCCCTTGCTTCATGCCTTAGCCCTTGCTTCCGACCTCACCTTCAAGGTTCTAGTTCTTTGATGTCATCCATAGAGATTAGGTTCTAGTGTTTATGATAATTGATGTTGTTAATTTAATTTAGGTCTAGTTTGTTCCATGAATTGTGGGTTGTTATATATTTTTAGATATATGTAATGAATTTCAAAGTTGTAGTTATGAATTTTCCAGTTTTCTTATATGAAATTCTGGTTATTTTGTATTTTGTTAGTCCTATTGTTCTTGGATGATTTTTTTATTGATCACCTATTTACTAGCACCGGTACAAACGAGCATAGACACCGGTATTTTGACCGATGGTTAAGTATGGAGGTGTTGGAATGTAGATTTTTATCACCGGTAGTATATACTGGTGTTGGAATCTATAGTTCAGCACCGGTAGTTTGGGGGCTCGAAATACCAATGCCTATATACCAAAATACCGGTGCTATAGGGGGTTTCTGCATTAGTGTAAATTTTGTACTTTTCTCTTGCACAATTTAAAAAAATACATTTATCCATCAATATGTTTTTAATTATACGAGAATATTTAATATTTAGATAATATATATAACAATAGATTTAAGAAACAATTTCTGAACCATTATCATAGGACAATTTATACTTTTTCAATACTCCCTCCGTTTCTTTAACAATGGCACCCCTTATTTGGGTGTTAGAATTTAGGAGATGGTAAATGAGTGGATGAAATTGAATTGATAGAAGAAAAAGTAAAATGAGTGGATGTAAAAACCTTAAACTTGCCATAACTAGCATGTGTGATTGCTAAATAAACATCCAAAATTAGAAGGTGTGTCATTGTTAAAGAAACGGAGGGAGTACATGGAAATGAGCTAAGACAAAGTTTGCATTTGAACATGAAATTTCTCTTTATTAGACACAACTACAACAAAAGCGATGGGCATATTAGTCATATACTTTTTTAAAAAATATATATTTTTGAGACCCATATATATTCTAAGAGTCCGTCTTTTGAAAGACGGTCTTTCCATAAGTCATGGAAAGACCAAGGTTTAAAGTGTAAATTAGAAGAAATTA
>JAULKM010101623.1:0-10096 GCA_032355605.1 Rubia tinctorum | reverse complement strand
TAGAAAACTGAGTCTCAACCATAGTTTTAAACGATTGAAAAACAGATAAAACCTGAGACTTTGCAGTAAGAAAGTAAATCCAGATAAATTTTGTGCAATCATCAATAAAAAACACAAAATAACAATTTCCATTAAGAGATGGAACAGAGGCAGGGCCCCAAACATCTGAATAAACAAGATCAAAAGGTTTGTTGGAAACAGTATGACAAGAGGGAAGATAATGTCTATGACTCTTGCCTAACTGACATGCACTACACACTGGAAGCGATTTATTAGAAACAGGTAAATCAAATTCAGCAAGTTTACGACGTAGCACAGACTCATGAGGATGCGCAAAACGATGAATATACTTATTTCTGCATTCTTCTTCTCTACTCGTTTCTGCATTCTTTCCTCTGTAAATTTGTTCCATATCAATAAGAATTCTATTCTAGATCTGCACATCTATTTGTTCGTGACATTCTGGCTGGGTCGGTCGAATTTCATGTCCATGTTAGTCAGATTTTTTGTTTTGGGCCTAGGTTGTCGGGTTAGGTTTCGAGCTAAGGTTCATCGGGTCGGGTTAGTTTTCAGGTTAGGGCCAGTCATATATTGGATTTGGGTCAGTATTGGTCGGGTCTCAAGTTGGTCAGGTTTTGGATTCAGGTCTTGGTTGTCAAGTCGGGTTTTAAGCCTGGTTTGTCGGTCGGATTTTTAGTAGATCAAATTTTGGATTTTGCAGTGGTTTCAACGTTCGTTGCCCACGGTGGGCTGTCAATTTTTTAAAAAATATTTAAAAATATATTTTGAATTTTAAATTTGGCTCTTAGTTTTTCGAGTAAAAAAAGCAGATGCCGAAACGAAATTTCAAAAGTAATAGTTTTTCCTAACCTTTAACGCAAATGCACACCCCTTTTGTAAGATTTTATTTGTTAGATCATTTTAAATATTACATATATTTCTGTAAAAGCTTATGTATCAACCCCGTCTCAACAATAAGATATGTGGAATTTCATCAAGTGGTTACATATGTTACTTTTTTTTTTTTGTTATCAAGGAGATTGATTCAGCACAACTTGTAAATTTCTTCAATGTAACTTAGTATCGTTTAAGGCCTCTCGTATTCTAGTGAAGAGCCCCTCCAATCACATCCTAACTGAATTTTACAACTAAATGTAGCATATGGCCCCAACTAAGGATGCGTTTAACCCTCTCTGTAGTATCGTGAAGACCCCTTCAATTACATCCAAACTGGATATTACAACTAAATAAAGCACAAATGGTCTCCAACTAAGAGTACTTATCGAGTGAGTCGATCGTGAGTCGGGCTTTGCTTGACACGTGTTCATTAATTTTGTTACGTGCCTTTGAGTCGAATGTAAGTTATTCGTAAGAAAGAAAATTCAATCAAAACCATCATAAAAAAATTCATATAATAATTAATTGTATAAAACAATACAAAACTAGTTTATATTTGTAAAACTAACAATGAAATGTTATAATTTCAATACAATAAAGTATATAAATGTTATCGAGCCGCTCACGAGTCTATGATGTCGAGTTTACGCCTGCTCGTCTTGCGTTTAAAAATGAGTCGATCTCGAGTTGTATACGAACTGCTCAACTCGTTAAGCACCCATGCCCACTATAAACATGAGGAAACTCATTCCCAAGAATGGAAGACCTATCAATATCAAAATAAGTTTTCAGAGAACTTGATGCTCTATCATTATAATTTGCACTATCAAGAGTCAAAATGATAGCCTTTTTCTCAATTCTCATTCATTTTAAATCATACAGTTTTTCAGCTAATAACAGAACATTGTGAGGTGGAAGAACGTGATGAAAAACCAAAAAAAAATCTGTAAGTTCCATTAAGAATCTATAGATCAGTGCGATGTGAGTGACATTTGTCGGACGTGGTCAATGTCTATATATTGAAAGGTAAATTAGAGATATTTTCTGTAGTAAAGTGCATTCATACCCCTCATTTCCTTGTTTAGTCTACATATACGCCTCAATTTTTTTAAGTGTACATATATCCCAAATTTTTTATTTTTGCACATATACCCTCGGTTATCTCCAAATATAGGAGTATATGCGCTCTTTCAAAAAACTGAGAGGAGTATATGTGTACTTTCAAAACATTAAGCGGTATATGTGCACTAAACAAACAACTCAGGGCATAAATGCATTTTACCCATATCCTAACACACTCTGTTTGTTAGATTTTGAAAAGCTGTATTTCTACAAAACGAATTCACATGAGATTTCATGCACATCCCTCGTTCCTTCATGTTTAACCATCGTAAATGGATAGTCATGCAAATAAAAATAGATACTTCTTGACTAATGAAACAAGAAATCATTAGCTTATCCTCAAGATATATGCCACTATTTAGTAAATGGCATTTTAAGTATGTTGTACATGCAGGCGAATCAAGATTTAACCAAACCACATAGTTTACGTGAACCAAACCTCCATTTATCCTTTTCCACTATCTCGAAATAAGCCCAAGCCAGCGAAGTCAAATCTTACACTTAGTTGAAATACTTGATTCACCTACTCCTTCTTTGGTCATAAAAGTTGGCATGATTCCATGATAAAAGAAGAAGAAACATTAGAATGCGTGCTAGTCCTATAACTGGTCAACATGTTAATTTTATGAAAAATAAACAAGTAATGATAGGAAAGAATGGTTGGTTCCCATTTCACACCGGAAGAGTTCTCATCATGGCCAACTGACGTGCACCCGGGCGTCGTAGAAAAAACTTGACGAATACATGTCAAAGATAATATTTATAATATTTCTCCCTAATTTACTTCTAACTACCAAGAATAGTAAATAGTGGTAAGTTTGGGTGTCATCCAAAAACACCAAGGGGTTTATAGGATAGTTTGACATAACTGCACACATGAACGCCACCAAGTGTGTGTGTGTGTTAGTAACTGAGGAGGTGTTGGAGTAATTAATATATCAATTACATAGCATGCAAAACCAAACAACGATGTAAATATGATAAAAATGAGCCTTTGGGGCATTTGCGTCACATGTTTGACATTTAGATTCGATTCTCGATTCATATTCACATAATCACAATTTAACTACCATATGCTTTATCCCACGATGTGGAGACATTGATTTACTGGGAACTCCCACGATGACTAATATTCTGAATCCGCCCCCTCATAGAACTCTCACCTCCTTCCCATATAGCTAGAGGTACCCTATCAGTGACAACCTCAATCCCTCACTCTCATGGTTAGTAAACCCGCACCCAGTGCACATCAAATTAAATATGAGAGTAGCATGACTCTTAGAGACCTCAACCTTAAACACCCACTCTTTGATGCATTAGTCACAATTTGGAGTGTTAGTATATCATTGATCACCTTGTATGAGTTTATCCGACCTAGTTTATCACAAACAACAAGATATGACTTTCGAAATTAGACCACGCCCCTAACATGATTTAAATTTCCGACTCAACCGCACGTAAATCCCGTATTTTTCATTGCCTAATCCAATTGAATCCTCTAGTATAATTCAATCATGGAACCAACAATTATTCCCAATTTTCACTCCTAAACACAACCTTCACATTGACCTTTAACCAAACCCGATAAAAACACAAAATATTGAGTTCATTTCCAAGCCTAGCACTAAATAATGCAATCATTTCAATTAGTTGTACAAATCAAAAGCATTAAATTCAAGCAACAATGATAATAAAGGCCTAAGATAAATGAATCTAAGAACCTCACAAATCGTTACTCAAACATGTTTGCAAATGCTCCTAAATAATTAAACTACTCTAATCCAACAAAACCCATAACAATAGTGGGTTCGAAAGACATTAATGAGATAAAATAAATGAAGGGAAAGGAGAAAAACCTATGGAAAGTACTTCTGAACCGTTTCCTCATCGGAATAAATCTAAAGCATAAATCTAAACTAAATAATGAAAACTCAGAAGAAATGTTCAAGTATAAATGGGAAAAAAGAAAAAAATAAGAAAAGGTGAAGAAAACCTAGGTTTTGGAGGCCTAAGTCAGGCTCAAAGTGAAAAGAAGAAAGGAGGTTATTTATAGTTGGAAGAGAGAGAAGGGAGGAAAAATCCAAAGAAAAACGTGTTTCATTAGTTCAGAGCACGGTCTGTGTTTTGTGGCATGGCCTGTGTCATTGAAACGTGCAGTTTTGTGGCGTGGTCTATGCCCATGAAATGCACAGTTCTTTACTTCTGGGGAGCAGGCTGTGTGAATTTACATGGTATATGTTGTTCAGAAGAGAGGAACCGCACGGTTCTTTGCTCATGAAAAACATACCATGCATATTTGCACGGATGGTTTTCTTCAGACTTTGTCCTCAACTTGTTTTCATTGCTACAGATGAAACGTTGATCCATTTTGGGAGTTCTTGTGATCGATTTGATAGTACTCGTAAAGAAGAGTCCAATAATGATATCCACGAAAAACCATTCATTTTGGATCATTCCTCTTTACAAGAACTCCTAAACTACGACCCCAAGTTAGAGTTAAACTTGAAAAGGTCTAGCAGGTTTTCTTTGGAAAGTGTGAATAACACCTTTCCTTGTGACCATTTTACGGAAGCTTCTACCCCTATGGATAATCAAGAGGAACTTGAAGGGGAGATTCCGAGATGAGGACCTCAACACCCTCACCTTCAAGGGAGCATTCCATTGAGGAAAATCTCATTGAGGGAGGTTATGGCTCCCAATCTTGAGCAACAACCAATGTGCATCACATATCCGGCGGTTAGAGATCATGGGCATTTTGAGTTGAAGTCCTAATTGATACACTTTCTACCTTCCGCTCTTGGTTGGTAAAGGGAAGATCCCAACAAACACCTCTCTGATTTTCATATGGTTTGTTGTGAGATGCTTCCTGAATAGGTGGATGGGGAGCTATACAAGTTGAAAGCTTTCTCATATTCATTGCGAGATACTGAAAGGAACTGGCTCCACTACCTTCCATCCGGAAGCATCACTTCATGGATTAAATTGAAGAGGAAATTTCTCTCCAGGTACTTTCCGGCTACAAAATCCGCCATATTGAAGAAGGATATTAGCAACATCCTCCAATGGCATGAAGAGTCACTCTATGACTATTAGGAGGGATTCAAGAAATTTCTCTCAAGTTGTCCATATCATGGCTACTCGGATGGGGATTTGGTAGATTATTTCTATAATGGTCTTCTTGATTAAGATCGAAGGCTAGTGAGGGGAGCTTGTAATGGTACCCTTGGGAATAAGACTTCGACGGCGGCTATGGAACTCTATGAGGAACTAGCTGAGGAGTCGAGGAATTTTAGCTCAAGGGCCGATTTGAGGAAATAAAATCCCAACAATACAAGTGCTTCTTCAAACAATGGGAAGCTTGAAGGCCAAGTTTCGATGCTCAGTTCTATGGTCAAGGCTTTGATGACACAATCTAGTGCTAAATTACATGTAAAATCTCAGAGATTTGCTCTTCTTCGCACCCTACGGATGCATGTCCTACTTTGAAAGATGACTATGTGGATTAGGTGAGTGTCATGGGATATCAAAGAGGCTATGGATACCAAAATCGAGGATATCAAGGAAATCAAGGCTACCAAGAAGGCGGAGGCTACCGAAATCAGCCTTACAATGCGGCCAACCAAGTTCATCCAAATCTCCGATGTGGAAATGCACAAGGGGTCAAAATTCTCAACCTTATCGCCCCCCTCAACAGCAATAAAGGTCACCTCAACTGCAATACCAAAGGCTTCAAGATAATCTCCACAATCAAGGTGAAAGTTCGGGGATGTCAAAAGAGGAAATCATGCAAGCCATTAGGAAGTTGAGTTTATGTGCGGACAAAGCCTAGAAAAACCAAGAGAAAACAGACTCTAGCATCAAAAACCTAGAAACTCAAGTGAGCCAAATTGCTCAAATCTTAAATCGGATAGAGTCGATATATTTAGGGAAACTTCCTTCTCAACCGGAGCTTAACCCTCGACAAAATGCAAGTGTTATCACTTTGAGAAGTGGTATGTAAGTTGGAACTTCCCGGGAAGGTGAAGTTATTGAAAATGAGCCAAAAAGGGTTGAGTTGTTTGAGAAATAAGTGGATCAAGAGGCTGAGAAAGTGGCCAATGACAAAGTGAGGAAGGGAAAGGAGAAGGAAGAGGAGATCACCGTTGAGAAATCAACTTCCATTCCCGAGCCTTCATCCCCTCCTCACAAGAAGGCAAAGATGTTGAAAATTCCTCCCTATGTGCTGGAACAACCATTTTTGGATGCTTTGAAAGAAAAACAGAGGAAGGAAGACAACAAAGACATCAACGAAGTCTTTCGTATAAGTGAGGTAAATATCCATCTTTTGAATGCTATTGAACAAATTCCTAGTTATGAAAATTTTCTTAAGGAATTATATGTTATGAATAGAAAACAAAGAGCAAAAAATAAGCTAAAGAAAGGGGTTACCCCTTAAATGTAGTGATCCTGACATGTTCACAATCCCTTGCATGATAGGAAATAAACATTTTGAAAAATCCATGTTTAATCTAGGTGTATCGATAAATGTGATTTCTTACTCTTTGTATGAAAGCCTCAATTTAAGTACTTTGCACAAAACTGGGGTACTAATCCAATTATCCGATTGTTCTAGTGCACACCCTAAGGGTATTATCAAGGATTTTTCGGTTAAGGTGGATTCCTTAATATTCCCCACAGATTTTTATGTCCTTGACATGGAGCATGATAAACATGCCTCCCCGATTTTGTTGGGAGGCCATTTTTTAAAACTTTAAGGACGATAATTGATGTGCATAATGGTACCCTGTCCATGGAATTTGATGGGATTAAAGTAGAGTTTAACATAAATTACTCTATGAAGTATCCTAGTGAAGAGTATTCTTGCCATGCTTTAGATGTTGTGCAATTTTTTTTGAATTAAGTGGTGATGATTCTTTGTTAGTTTCTTTGGAATGTGATAGTCATGATGCATACAATATATATTCTATAACCACTAATTTGAAGGAAAGTTTTGAGGACTTGAATGCACTTCAAAAGATGAGTTTGAACCCTCCTCCTCTACCTTTAAAGGAGCTCAAGAAACCGGAACTCCTCCCATCACTTGTAAAAGCCCCAATGATTAATCTTAAGACTTTTCCAAGTGACCTCAAGTATGCATTTCTTGGGGAAGGAGAAACACTCTCATTCATCATTTTAAGTCAACTCACCCAAGAGCAAAAGCATAAGCTAATGGCGGTGTTGCGAGAAAACAAGGGAGCAATTGGATGGACTATTGCTGACATCAACGGTATAAGTCCATCCACTTTCATTCACCAAATATTGTTAGAGGATGATGCAAAACTAGTGTGATAACCTGAAAATCTCTTAAGTCCACCTATGATGGTGGTGGTAAAGGCGGAGATCCTCAAATTTCTTCAAGAGGGGATGATTTATCCAATTTTGGATAGCAAATGGGTGAGCCCAACACAAGTGGTTCCAAAGAAGAGTGGGGTAACGGTAGTTGAGAATGCTTTCCCTTTAATGATTTCTTTCCCAATCCCAACATAAGATTTGATTACTGGACAAGCACTCAAAAAATTGTATGGGTGCAATTATAGAAAAGCCCAAAATCAAGGTGATAATTGAATCATTAATTGCGTACTCTCTCTGATTTTTTAATATTGGCTCACTTTTCTTTTTGGGATGATTTTTCAATATTGACTCCTTTCCTTTTTGACAAATTCTAGTTTTTTTCACCCACTCAATTTACGTTTTACTCTCTCAATGAATTTTCAACTACTCACTCTACTTTCCTAAATTCAAGTGCTAAAATAGGAGAGAGTACATTATACACGTGACAAATCCGATTATATATGGCTAGAAATAGTGTTGTCAATCTCTGACACGAACCGAGAACCCGACACGAACCGACACGACCGAACTCAACCCAAAATTCAAATCTGACCCGATAAATATTGACCTGAACCCGCACCCGACACGACTGAATTCAACCTGAAACCCGAATCTGACCCGAGAAATATCAACCCAAACCCGCACCCGACATGACCAAATTCAACATGAAACCCGAATCTGAACCGAGAAATATCAACCCAAACCCGCACCCAACACGACCGAATTCAACCTGAAACCCAAATCTGACCCGAGAAATATCGACCTGAATCCGCACCTAACACGACCGAAGTCAACCCGAAACCCGAATCTGACCCGAGATATATAGACACGAACCCGCATCCGACACGACCGAAGTCAACCCGAAACCCAAATCTGACCCAAGATTTGGGCATGTATTGGTGAACGAAAGGGTCTCGAAAGTCAACATCGATTACTTGTACACATTTTTGGAAAATTACACCGTGGCCCAAAATTGTGTTTCCACAATATTTATTGCTCCAAAATACATAATTTTTTGTTATTCTTACCTAAATATTAAAAAATATATAATTTTTTGGTGAATTGTGGGAAAGCGCTAGTAAATGTTCTAGAGTAAATTAGAGTTGATTACATAGAAATAAGGAAGAGAAATCGAAAAGGATTGCGGATATGTTCTTGTACCCGATCAATGATAAATATTCCGTTACGGATTTGGAAAATAAAATGGGGGTGTATAGGGAAGCACCACGTACGAGAGGATTTCAATTTGGAGTTACGAGTAAAGGTTTTACTTTTTGCACTTAGGTCCCTCCAAGAAACTTGGAATGTCAAATCACGAAATTGGCGACACCAAAATTCAATTGAATAATATACGATTACGATTTTGAAATTTGGGCATGTAATGGTGAACGGAAGGGCCTCAAAAGTCAACATTGATTACTTGTACACATTTTTGAAAAATTACAATGTGGCCCAAAATTGTGTTTCCCCATTATCCGTTGCTCCAAAATACATAATTTTTGTTATTCAAACATTTATATTCTTATTTATATTAGGTCAATAAAGTTTGATAGTTGATTAATTTAATTCAACCTAGTTATAGTTAAAGTCAACAAAGTAAGTGAACGATTTTGAAAGTTAAGAAACAAATAATTTAGCATAGAGCGGTAGTGCACAGCTGTGCCCATCTCATAAAATTTTGGCAAAAAATTAAAAATTAAAAGTAATTATTTTGAATTTTTTGGCGAGAAAATTGAATTTTATAGTTTTGGTAATTTTTTTGAAATTTTCGGCGGGAAGATTGAATTTTAAAAATTTTAGCACCGGTTTTTTGAAAATAGTGCTAAATTTTGGCAATTTAAAAAAAATCTTTGGTCATGTTCAGATCATTCAGGCCATGTTCTCCAAAACTTATATGCATTTCGGTTCAATTCAATTCCGTTCAAATCAGTTTGGTTCAGCATAAATTTAATTTGGTTAAATAACTTAATTTCCTCATACAATGCTATTTCTCGATACACTTAATTTTAGTTCAATTCAGTTCAGATAGATCAGATAAGATCATATAAACAAATGATAATTATCATGTACAAATGAAAGTAATAGTTGATCGAGAATCAACATGAATTTAATCAAGTAGCATAAAAACCTAATCTAGAATGAACTAAATATACATGAATCCAATATGAAACATAATAAAAAAAATAACTATTATGATCAAACCCGATTGGAAATCAACTACCACAAATAACGATACGACATTAACCCGACCCGAAAAGTACCTGATCCGAAAAGAACCCGATTCGATCCAACCCGACCCGATCTAACCCGAGCAAAAAATTTATACGACAATAACCCGATACGACAATAAACTGATTACATTTTTAGTTAAATTTCTTTCAAGTATTAATCATATCAAAATGTAAGAAAACATATACTATTATTTTATTTATATTTTTTCCTCTTACTTTTACTTCAAAAATTTTAATATATTTTAATTGCCTTTAAATTAATATTTAGGGTAAAATGCATTCATACCCTCCAATCTTTTGGTTAGTTCACATATACACCAAATTTTTCAAAAGTGTACGTGTAGGGGTGAGAACGAACACGAACGTTCGTGAACAAGCTCGGGATCGACTCGTTTATAAATCGGATCGTGATCGTTCATATATTAAATGAACGAACACGAACAAAATTTTAGGCTCGATTAATAAACGAACATAAA
>JAULKM010101622.1:0-10096 GCA_032355605.1 Rubia tinctorum | reverse complement strand
TCATGTAGGTTGTAACCTTATTTAAAACAGGGTTTGGGGTGCCCAATATATACCCTCCACCGTGGGTGGTTTAAATTAAAAAAAATGATGTAAATCTTGATAGATGAGTATGTTAAAGTTGTTTGTTATATCATATTCGTCCTAAGGTAGCAATGAAAGATTTAATTTTGAATGTTGTTTGTTCTTGGTTTAGTCTAATGAATGCTTTGTTTGGTTAAATAACTAGGCATTTGGTTTAATACTTGCAGTAGTTATCAAATCTATGGTTCTTAGCATATAATATTATTGATAAAATACCTTTAGGTGTTGTTTGTCTAAATTGCTTATTAATTAGGTTTGCAAATGGTCATTGTATGTCTTTGCAAATTATTACTAAGAAGAAATGAATGTTGATCTTTAAATGAGAAGTGATAACATTCCTCAAAGGAAATTAATGTGAATAAATGAGTGAATGAGTCTAGGATCTATAAGAGGTTTGGAAGTGGGAATCAATTGCCCCCAAGGCTTAGCTTGTTGCATGATATCTTAATCATTTCACTTTTCTAGTTGCATTGTCTTTCAATTCATAAATTAGGAAACTAACCAAACCCCCACTTTTTACACGCTTTCTTATACACACACACACATATTTAGTCTAATATTTACTCTTATATGTACAAATATTAGGAAAATCCCTCTTCTTCGTGGACGATCCCGGCTTGTCATTATATACTTAGTTGTAGTTAGTAAGCAATTAGGTCTTAAAATAGTAACTTTGAGAGGTACGACTATGACCTCCCACTATGTGACATAGATATAAGATAGGTTTATATGTTTTACATGTGATAGAATCAGTGGTCAAAGTCATTCATCCGTCATGTTTCACAAATATCCCCAAGTCTAGTTTAATATAGTTGAATCTTTCCTGTTTGAATGATTAGTAGTTGCTAGATAAAACCTCCCAATCCTATGTTTGTAGTACTAACTATTCCCAACACACAATCCGAGTGATGCCCGATTGTGAGTTGTGTCTAGTTGTCTGTCAAATTCTAGTGTCTCTAGGGATGATCCCCGAATTACCACTTGCTAGTTTCTAGTACTTGGTAGTGAGCATATAGGAGCAACCTATAAATATTATCTTTGATCTCCCTGGTGCTCCGTGGGTTAGTACTGCTCTCCTGTGAAAATGTTAGTGTTATTATTGACCTTGCAGATTGAGGATCACAAGGCTTTGTTTCTTTCAGTGGGGAAGCGTTAGCATTGAAAATTAAATTGACGAGGAAAGATGAGTGGATCCTGATCTGCACTCCCCGGGGTATTTAACAAATCAACCTTTTGGGAGATCAATTGCATGCAGAGCGCATGGAGATTAAAGATAGAGATTAATATGTTGCTCCTATATGCCCACTACCAACTACTAGAAAGTAGCTAGTGGCAAGTCCAGGGTTGTCCATAGAGATGCTAGAATTTGAAAGTTAACTAAACACAACTCACAATCGGGTGTCACTTTGATTATGTGTCGGGAATGGCTAGAACTAAAAACATAGGTTTAGGGGGGTTTTATCTAACAACTACCAATCATACAACTAAGAGATATTAACTATATTACACTAGCTCGTGGGATATTTGTGTAACATGACCAATGAATGACTTGATCCTAGATCCTGTCGCATTTGAGACATATAAACCTATCTCATGTGTATGTCGCATAGTGTGGGTGAAAATTTGCACTTCCCAATGTCGGTTACACAAAGGTACCTAATCTCATTTTATGAAGCTATCACCAGCAGCTCCGTATTTAGGGAAAGTACGTCGACGAAAAAAGGTTCCAAGCTACACTCCTCTTTCCCCGTCAAACTCACTCAAATGCTAATGTACCCGCTCTTAAAGGATCAAGTGCCTAAGCAGCTGCCTTTCGGTGGTAGAAACCCTTAGATATAAGAGTAAGAAAAATAAAGCCCGGGAACTCCACTGTGAATGCTTTTCCCTAGGCCTATAGAGGCAAAGGAATTGGAATATCACGATGACTCTAGGGTTGAAACGACCATGGTCGCTACATGAAAATCCTAGTTTCTACAAATTATCATGCATAATTCCACGGGGTACACCGAGGGTACCTCGCACTCCCTTTAGGGATAAAACCTTCCCTAACAACAACATTATTACATGATGAGCCAACCAAGATAGGCTATAGCTATCAGAATGGTACTCTCAATCATATATGCATGCACTCACAAAGCCGGTACTAATGAACCTACAATACACCTTACCCGACACTTCCAAGGTAGCCATCAAGCATAGCAAGATAACATATCATATAAGAACTACGGTGCATCATATAATATCTATAACATGCATCTCTTAAGAGTAATAAGAACAAGTCAAGCATGAATATTCATAAAAATAAAATATCAGAAGATCTAGAATCTCACAAAAAATATCACCTAATCATGAATACAAATAAAATCCCAAAGCAACTACACTACTCCATGGACACTGAGCCTAACATAATCATTGCATTCAATAAAATAGGCAAAAACTAGGAAATAGTAAATGAGAAGTAAGAGTTAATCTCTTTCTCTCTCTACCTACTCTTATAACTAGAATTCAATAATGATAGGATAGATAAACCCTAGTAGACCAGTGCCTCTTTATATACTAGGGGGAAATGGGCCTTAGAAAATCCCAAAAAGAAAGGGAAATCCTAGAATCTAAGTCACCATAGGTCGTGCAATAGCACACGGACCGCGTCGCACGACTCCTGCAAAAGTACACGGGCAGCAGATTGGTGACTTTCCTAAGAAAAATTGATCGGATGGCCCCTTTAAACTCATGCAGCCACCGATTAAAAGGCATTTTAGGCCACCAATTATAGCTCAATGTCTTCAAGTTCTGAGCGCATGACCCGTGCAAAAGGCCACGGCCTGTACCGGGACTTAGTCTCACGCGTCATCTTGTTAGCACAAGCTTTGTAAGAAGGCTTGGTCCATGCTAGTCTTCTATTTCTTCCAGACTTCGACTCTTTTTCTTTAGTGCATCCTATCTACTACCAAGATTCAGCTCGTGGCCTTCGGTCTAATACCATCCTTTCAAATGGCCTCCAAATATCTTCTACCATTTTTGTGAATGGCCGTCACTAAGCTACTCTGAAATGATTACGAGCAATCTAAAAATAATCTCACAAAATAAAAACTGGATGCTCATAAGGACATAGAATCCATTAGATCTAAATAATCTACAAAACGAGGGATTTAGACAAGAAAATGGTAAATGGCTATCTAAACCCCTTGAAATGTAAAACCACTTAAACCTAGAAATCAACCGTGCAAAAGCTACGAAAATATGTGCTAAATGCATTAGGAAACACATGCTTCTAGCATATCATCAAATCACCCACACTTATACCTTTACTTGTCCTAGAGTAAACAAGAACGAGCAAAGATCCAAAAAAAACATAGCATGTAAAGAATTCCCCAAAAAATCTAAAATTTATTCCTAGACTATCCTAGTCCCCCCAAAACATAAGAATCACACAACTCTCGCATCCAAAAGAAACTAAGAAAATCTATCCAACAAACATACCGACTTAAAGGTAAAGTTCACTAAATATGAATTTTTAACCTAAGTTACTTGATGTGCACCTTTATGCATGCATTAACTAATGCATTTGACACATTTATTATCATGTTTTGTTTTGTTTATTTTTAGTTTTAGTTAGGTATACACGACAAATGGTTTAGATGACCATTATTGGTTTTCTTTTCTGAATCTCGAGTTTTGTAGACTTAATTGAATCTAATGGACACTTTGTATTCACGAGCATCTAGATTCTCCTTTGTAATATTAATAGTAGGTTGCTCTTGAGTATTTTTACATCATTTTGTAGAAAGATATTTGCAATAATGATAGAAGATATTGAAGACCATTCGCAATAATAGTAGTAGATCGAAGGTTATGGACCTAAATGCATGGTAGTAGATGAAATTTAGCCAGAAAAGGTAGATTTGAAGTTCAAGAAGTTCATAGGGACACAAGGCCCAGCACAAATAAAGCCAAGCTAGAAAGGCACATGCAATACAACCGGGGACATGAAACAGCCCTTCAACACGGGCCGTGCCTTCAGTTTCCCAAAATCGCTCCAAATGGCAAAGTATGGGCGCAAACCATGCCGTTTCACACGGGCTGCATCATTTTAAGTTCCAAAATTGAAGACCAACCCATGGGGTGTGAAGAATAACCCGTGCCAAAAGACACGGAGAGAACCAATAAGAAGTTCAAAATAAGGCTCCAGCCGGAAGCCCGTGTTAGTCGGTGCGGAATGCACCAGTTTGACCTATATAACCTATGCCAAACCGTGTGGCCTGCACCAACATGAGGCTACACGGGCCGTGCCGTACCTTATGCCCCATGTTGTACGACCCTGCATATTCCGCACCGTTTTCCACTAGCAGCGCCAATTGCGTCTGCTAGGGTTTTTAGGCCTATTTTGAGCCTATTTCAAGGCCCAATTCCTTACAACTGTATATGTGGACATATGTCTACTAGGGTTAGATTTTATGCTCACTTTTAGACTTCAAGAGTAGGGTAGAGAGAGAAAGGAGCTCTTCCTTCTTTCTAAAATCTTTTCTTTTCTTTTCTTCTCTTCATTTTTATTTTGCCCAAAAGTGATGAATCCAATGAAATACTTGGGTTCAATTCTTAGGGAGTAGTTAATTAACTCGGGGATTGTGTTTTTATTCATGAATTAATGTTTGTTTTGTGGGATTCCTTGGATCCACCTATTTCTACGTGTTTGTCATTATTATGTTGGCTTGTTCTTCATGTTCTTGTTAATTGCATGATTGTTACACTAAGATTGGCACACACGATAGTCTAGTTTCATATTAGGCCAGTTATTAATTTCCCCAGGGGAAAAAAACCTAGATATGTTTGAGGTAACGATAGTCCGGAATCGTTAGTGTGTGCACATGGGTTTCCGAGTCATTGTTAAGATCAACCATACACTAGTCAGCTGGAAAGTTGGTATGAAGGGTTACAGATAGAGATAGTTAGAGTAGAAAACTTGGGTATGCTTTGAAACCCTAGATCCATCGATAAGATGCCCATTTTCTTTGCCTCTGTAGGCCTAGGGTAAAGCATTTGTAGTGTTCCGCCCTGGACGTAATAACACGTGGGAGAATCAGACCTGCACAATGAGCCATTGCCATTGTTGCACACCCCTAGTTGTGGAGGCCATGCTGATGGAAGATTTTATATGTGCACCCTTATGTTATAGATAAGGGTAAGTTTTGACCATCGTCCGCACTATGTGTCATGAACAATAGAGCAGGTTAGGATCAAAAAACACTGTTCATGTTACACAAATACTCCCCATGTGCTAGTTTATGTAGTTTTTTCTTGCGATCTTGAATGATAGTAGTTGTTAGTTAAAAAAACCCCAAAGCATATTTTAGCAACACTGATTATTTTTTATGCGTGATCGGATTGACGACCCGATCGTGAATGTGTTTAGTTGACTCTTAGATTCCTAAAATCTCTGTGCATGACCCATGTCTTGCCACTATCTATCCTTTTTTGTAGCATAGTAGTAGGAGCGAGAGAAATATTACAAATTATCATCTTTGAAATGCTCTCTCTTGGTTAAATTAGTGGATCTCCTGTGATTTATTAGTGATGTGAGGATGGGGCGGGTCAAATTTTGGTGCCTCTACCGATGATGTTAGTTTAAAGGTCTAGTAGTTAACTTTCATAGAGTGTTGGTTGAGTAGCTAATGTTGCTATTTTTTTGTTTTTTGTTTTTCTATTTAGGTATTATTTTTTTGTTGTTGTAAACAAAGGACCCTTGCACTACGATCCCAAATTTTGCTATTTTTCTTTGTTTTTATTGAAAAAATATATGTGGGGAGAGAGTGTTCAACATATGAGACTTTGTAGGGTGTGTAATTACGACCACCCTACAGAGACTTGTTCTTGGTTGAGCGAGTATGGGAGAGAACTGGAACTTGTTATATTGCAAGACCAATGAGAACGAGCATGGTGTTCATGCCTTAACTCACCCGGTTCGGTCATGGGATACACCCCCAAGTCTGCTTGTGAAGAAATAATTTGGGCTTTAACCAATCTTGGTAAAACTAGCGACTCACTCCAAAACCAAGTATTTTGCTGCATAAGAGATTTTGCTATTCAACTCTCCTCGAGTGTTGAGAAATTTGGGGGCAAGTGAACGAGTTAATTGGGAAGGTGAGTCAATTGGTGGGGAGATGAAAAATATTTCATGAGGAAGCTCCACTGCCTTCTCTTTTGGATGGGATGATAAATAAGCAAGGCAAGGAGCGTAATAAGGAATCATTCCGGATTCTCAACCATTGTAAGGTTAGCATTTTTATGTGATGCTATCAATTTTATGCCTGAATGTGAAACATTTGTGAGCAAATTATGTGATTAAGACATGGCTCTAGGAATAGAATGGTAGATGAATCTAATAATTACCTCCCCTCTCCCCCGTAAATTGACCTCCCTCCTAAGGGTAAAGCCCTGGCATGTTTCTTATTCCTTGCACAATTAAAGAAACTTTGATCAAAGATGCTATTGTTGATGAGTCTTCTCCTATTTTAACTGATGGTCTTGATGTTACTGTGCAAGAGGCTTTTGATATTTCAATGAATGTGGCTTTAGATGATAATATTTTGAATGATGGTCATGTTGATTCTAGGAATGCCAATTTAGTGGAGAATGTGGGGGAGGTTGATCCCCAAATTGACACTCACATAGATGCCTTACCCCAAAACCTAGATTACTTAGTGATATCTGAGACCAAGAATTCAACAGAGGAACTACCTGTAGTTGAACTTAAGCCTTTAACCGAAGATTTGAAGTATGTTTTCTTGGGTGATGGTGACACATTACCGGTGATTATTTCTAATAGGCTCACTAGTGACCAAGAGGATAGGTTGATCAAGGTACTTAAGAAATTTAAGGGAGCCATAGGTTGGACTTTTTCCGATATCAAAGGTATAAGTCCATCAACTTGTATGCACCGTATACTATGCAAAACCCGTACACCAACCTCAAAGGCGATTAAACCCGATGATGATGGAAGTAGTTAAAGGTGAAATCCTAAAGCTACTTAAGGCAGGGATGATATATCCTATCTCCGATAGTAAGTGGGTGAGTCCCACCCAAGTTATGCTCAAGGACAGTGGCAGAGAACAAGGATGGGATTTGGTTCCCACTTGTATTTAAAATGGGTTGCAAGTTTGTATTGACTATCTCAGCTTAAATGAGGCAACTTACAATGAACATTTTCCCTTACCTTTCATCAACCAAATACTTGAGAGATTAGCCAATCACACATATCATTTCTTCCTCGATGGCTATTCAGGATATTTACAAATAGCCATCGATCCTGAGGACCAAGAGAAAATGACCTTCACATGCCCTTTTGGCACTTTTCCCAATAGGCGCATGCATGTTGGCCTTTGTATTATCCTAGGTACCTTTCAGAGATGCATGGTTAGAATATTCTCGGAGTTTGCAGAGTGGTTCTTTTAAGTCTTTATGGATAATTTCACCATTCATGGAGATTTCTTCGACTCTTGCTTACACTATCTAGCCCTTGTATAAGGAAGGTGTATTGACACCAACCTCATGTTAAAATATGAGAAATGTCACTTTACGGTAGAAAAGGGCATTTTTCTAGGTCATGTGGTGTCGTCTCAAGGTCTAGAAGTGGATAAGGCTAGAGTAAAAAAAATCAAATCCCTCCATTACCCCACTTATGTGAGAGGCATTAGTTCATTCTTAAGTCACGCCAGATTTTACCGCCATTTCATTAAGGATTTCTCTAAGATTTGTTCTCCCTTATGAAAATTGTTGCAAAAGGATGTCGAATTCATTTTTAATGAGAAGGGTAGAAAAGACTTTAACACTTTGAAATAATATGCAATGCGAGTAATTATGCTATAGGAGCAGTGTTAGGTCAGATGGTAGGAAGAGTTCCACATATCATCTACTACGTGTCAGTGACTCTTAATGACGCACATCGTAATTATTCCACAACAGAGAAAGAGTTACTGTCAATAGTATTCGCCCTTGAGAAATTCATATAGTACCTTTTAGGCACTAAAGTCATTGTATACACAGATCATGCATCCCTCCACCACTTGATAACTAAAAAGGAAGCGAAGCCTAGGCTTATTAGGTGGATACTTCTTTTTAGTGAGTTTGACCTTGAGGTGAGAGACAGAGGGAAGTGAGAATGTAGTGGCCAAACATTTATGTAGATTGACAACCCTCGAGAGCCTATATCCCACTAAGTAAAATCCCTAGTAGGAACACATTCGAGAAGAATTTCACGACGAAGAATTGTTAGAGGTGATAACTAGCCAACCTTTGTACGCTGACATAGTGTATTACCTCGCCACTGGGGAGTTTACCCCTCCTTTGATCAAATAAGAAAGAATAGGCTAGTGAATGAGGCAAAGAAGTATTTTGGGATGACCCTTACTTATGGAAACATTGCTCTGATCAAGAGATTATGAGGTGTGTTTTCCGAAGATGAGGTGGAGCTAATCCTTAGACTATGTCATTATTCCAATGTAGGTGGACATTTTAGGTATAAAATAACTGCTAAGATGGTAGTGTAATGTAGCCTTTATTGGCCCAACATGTTGAAACATACCCGAGAATTCATTTTAGCTTGTGATAGATGCCAAAAGATGGGCAATATCTCATTCAAAAATGAGATGGCCCAAGTTTTCTCAATGCAGGTTCAGATTTTTTTATGTACGGGGAATGGATTTCATGAGTCCTTTCCACGAGTCCATTGGTACTTTTTATATCCTAGTGGAGGTGGATTATATGTCCAAATGGGTCAAGGCCAAAGTGATAGAAAAATGATGCGGCAATAGTGATGAGTTTCCTCAAATCCAATATTATCTCACGGTTCGGTATACCCCATACCATAATTAGTGATAGAGGTACTCACTTTTGTAATAAAATCATGGGAGCTTTGTTTGAAAAGATATGGAGTGACCCATAGGATATCTACCGCTTACCACCCACAAACAAATGGCCAAGTAGAAATATCAGATCGGGGAAGACCATCCTTGAAAAAATAGTAAACCCATCTAGAAAGAATTGGAGTGCTCAATTTAATGATGTATGTTAGGCCTATCGGTCCACATACAAACTCCAATAGTCATGTCACCTTTTCGGGTTCTCTTTGGCAAGATATGCCACCTAGCGGTCGAACTTGAGTTCAATATACATTGGGCTGAACTTAAGTGAAGCCAGGAAACATAAGAAGTTGCAACTACAAGAATTTGAATAGTTTAGGTGCAACTCCCATGACACCCCACTATTTACAAGGAAAAGGCAAAACAAAGGATGATAAGAAAATAGTGAAGAAGGACTTTTTTGTGGGATAAAAAGTCATTGTCTTGTAATCTTGGCTATGTCTTTCTCTTGGTAAATTACGGTCAAGGTAGGGAGGTCCATATGTGGTTACCAGGGTATATGATCAAGGATTAATAGAGGTAGAAAATGTGGAAAAGGGCATCAAGTGGTTAGTCAATGGGGTTAAAACATTATTTAGAATGGGGGAATTTGGGAGTAGAAAAGGAGGGAAATCCCCTCGGTGAGAAAATCCAAGAATGAACTATCCTATTACAATTAAGTCGTGGGGACGACAATAAACAAAAAATATTTCATTTTATGTTGGTGGATTTTGATAATTTTGTGATGATTAGATTGTGTTTAATATTTGGTGGTAAGTTTTGGGAAGGATAGTCATCATATTCTTGTATAGAACAGTGCTACTCTCGATTTTCTTGTTTTTTCCAGGTATTCATTGTGATGAATTTCAAAACAAGAAATAAAGATGATTCTTCAATGTTTTCAACCTTTCCTTTTCAGTGTTTTCAAAGCAAGGTTGGTTGAAAGATCTCTCTCTTAGTGTGGGCGAAATACACCATCACTATGTGTTCTTCATTTTCAGCCAAAATCCTTCTTCATTTCTCCTAGATCTCTAGTACTTCTTGTTGCTATGGGGAGCTCTAAACGAAAGAAAAGGGTTAAGGTAATCAAGGAAGCTCTAAGTCAGCTTTCTTTGGAGCAA
>JAULKM010101621.1:0-25904 GCA_032355605.1 Rubia tinctorum | reverse complement strand
ATGTAAACCTACCTAAATCTAGCAATCTTACCACAAAATGATTACAAAAGAGATGTTAAATGCTCCGGAAAACACATACATTTGAGGTCAGATCATTGCATGAATCAGACTGTGAACTTTATAACTACTACACGCTGCATAATAAAATTTTAATATTGCAACTAAGATTTTTTACCTTTTATTATTCTAAATAACCCCCATCTTTCCATAGCCGTCTTTCCATAGGTTTATAGAAAATGATATTTTCCAACATTTTACCTTTTAAAAATGGTAAAACATTAAATTAAAAATAAAGATAAAATATTAAAATACTAAATAAAATACTATAAAATATATAATAAAAATAGCTAAATATCAAATAAAAATAAAATAAATACACATTGAACTCAAATGGTTAAACATAAAATCAAATTAATGAAAGAGTATTGAATAAATTAAAATGAAAAGTTTAAATCAAATTAAAATAGTATAACATCAAACATTACATTAAAAAAAATCTGAAAAACACATCAAATTTTAATATTTAAACTCACATAAAAAAGATACATAAATTTCAAAACATCAATATTAAGATTTTTAAACTATTTCACATTACTGAATCATCAAGGATAAAATTTTAAAAATATAATAAAAAACCAATATTGATATTAATTTTTAAAACGACACTTTGAAAATCTAAGTGTCAATCAAAATGGAAGTACAAATTTTAAATTTTAAATTAAATATCACTAATTAGTGTGAAAATATATAAAGCATAAAAAATTTAACATGCAAACACGAGTTTTACCTTAGTTCAAAAATTAATTTTGAAACATGTCATTTGAAAAGAAAATTACAAGATTTGATTGAAATATCAAGTAGCTGAAATGAAACATCAAATTTAGTGGTAAAAACACGTGCATTCCACAAAAATGAGGACATACATTGACCTGTATATTTCTCCGACTATTGAAACATTAAGGATAAATTAAATAAAAACATAATATTAGAAAATGAGAAACATCAATATTAATCTTTAAAATGACACGATAAGAAACTAACTCATCAATCAAAATGAAAGTATACATTAAAATTTAAGATAATAAATAACACTAACTAGTGTCAACATTTATAAAGTGTCAAATTTTAACATGCAAACACAAGATTTACATTAAACGATCAACATTTAACTTTAAAACACATGATTTTAGTGAAACAATGGATTTTGTAAAAGCATCACAAGATTTGATTGAAACATTAAGTACTGAATATGAAACATCAAGTATGGTTGTAAAAACCCACACATTGCGCAAAAATGAGGGAAAAATTAATCCACCAATTTCTCCGACCTGAATTCTTGACCCGCGAGATTCTTTTGACCCAGAATCATTAATTCCCCAATTAGCCCAGCACCACCCAAAAGTTGGTATTTGCACCCAGATCTTCCATACTCTCTCAAGCTTTCTTTAATTATATTTGGAACACATCTCTAATTAAACTACATTATATTACATATTAATCCTTGTTATCTCCCCAGCAATATTTCAACGAGGGAAAAAAGTAGACCTCCTGTGGGCGAAATAAAGTGAGCTACTATGTGTACTTTTCTTCATTGCTAAATCACTTATCGGCATTCACACGATGCCATGGGTAGATTAGGGAACACACGGGGAATGAAGAAGATACAAGTTAAAATTGCGAAGGAGAAAATCAATGGAACAGTGGAGAAAAAGGATTTTAGTTCGGATGGATTAGAGATGAAGGAAGGTGAGCAGTCGAAGATAGACAGAGAAACGGAGAAATCTGTGGTGAAAGATAGAGTTCTTTCAGCTCAATCTAGAACCATGGTAGAAGAAAATCATAAGGTATTGGAGGTGGAACTACGACTCCGAAAAGACTATCATGGGGTGAGCAGGAAGAGGAAGAAGAAGCAAAAAAGTGATCAGCTATTTTCGAAAATAAGAAAGAGATGAGAAAAAATGATACAGTAAACATTGATGGCATGGAGTTTAGGGAGATAACGGATGAGGATGTGGAAGAAGGCAAGAAGTAATGGGAAAACTGTGTTGTCTGGAAAACAATAGGATGTAATCTCCCATTCAAGGTACTTGAGGAATTTCTGTTTAGAATATGGAGTAAGAAAATAGTTAAAGTATGGCAACTGAATAGAGGCTATTTATGGTGAAATTAACTTCTAAGTCTTTCTGTGATGAAATTGTGGAATTGGGGATATTTGAAACCAATGATTGTTAAAAATGGGAAAAATATTTTGATCTAAATGAACCTGAATATGTGCCTGTGTGGATACAACTTCCTGATCTTCCTTTAGTATATTGGAAGCCTAAGACCATTAGTAAAATAAGAGCCAATAGGTAAACCAATTTGTTTAGATAGAGCCAAAACAGAAAAGGAGAGGCTAGCTAATGCTAGAGTTCAAATGGAAGAGAAGATAGGTGAAGTTGTGCCTGAGAAAGTTTTGTACATCAATAAAAGAAAAATCATTGTGCAAAAGAAAATTATATTTGAATGGAATCCTGTGATATGTAATGGATGACGAATGTATAGTTACTAGACATCTAAGTGCTGAAAAACTGAGCAAAATAAGGAGACTTAGGTGTTCATTCCAGTTCATAGAAAAAAAGATCCAAGTGGGGGAAAACCTGAATGAGAAGTTATAGAAGGAAACTGAAGTTGGAAGGAAGATACCGGAAACAAAAATGGGAGAGCAGAATAAGGCTGAAACAAGCAAGCGAAAGGAGTACATGAGGATTGATCATGAAGGACCGAGGAGGGACAAACCAAGTGATGTATAATATTGTATCCTAGAACATTAGGGGATTTAATAATAGAGCCAAGCACAATGAAGTGAGAAAGTTTTGTATGAGAAACCAAGCTGGTTTTCTGGGCTTAAATGAAAATTAAAAAAGAGAGGGAACTAGATGTATGGAGAAGAGTTTGTCTGGGATAGAATCTGCTAACAAACAGCACTGGAGAAAAAGGGGGAGAATATGGATTGCTTGGAAACCTGATATCTTTGATATTAGATTTTTACATATGGAGGAGCAATGGGTGGGTTTTGAATGCACGATGAAGGTCAGTAATGAGATGTTCTACTGTACCATGGTTTATGGATTCAATACAATATTAAATAGGAAGAGTTTGTGGGAGTTTCTGAAGCAAATGGGTCTGAGGCATTATCCAGCCTTATTTCTGGGGATTTTAGTTCGCCTTTATGCCCGCAAGACAGAATAGGGGGGAATCAAATTGATGAGAAAGAGATGGAAGACTTTAAAGAAGTAGTGGAGGAGCTGGAATTAAAAAAATGAGATCAATTGGCTCTAAATACACTTGCAGTAACAAAAGAGATGGGGATGAAAGAGTGTTTAGTAGAATTGATAGAAGCGTAATGAATTCTGAATGATGAGTGTATATCAGGATGTTGTATGTGAGATAAAAAATGAATTGATATCTGATCACTTCCCTCCTATGATTAAATTCATTCAGGTGATACTTTAGGTTGCTAAACCATTCATGTTTTTTGACACGTGGAGTAAATCTAAAAGCTATATCAGATGATCGGAATAATTTAGGGAATGAAGAATCTAAGCAATTTGGAGTATATTGCTAGAACTTTGAAAATTTTAGAAAAGCCATTGAGGAAGCTGAATAAAATGGAGTTTGATGATATCAGTAAGAAAGATGTACTGGCACACAAATTTGGGAGGAAGATCAAATAAAACTTAATTATTCATCTGACTCTTTAGCTTTGCAAGAAAAAGAACAGGTGAGTAGGAAAGAAGCTGAGAAAATTAAAGAGGAGGAATACAATTTTCTTCGGCAAAGAACAAAACTAAAGTGGCTGATGAAAGGAGATAGACCAACTAAGGTGTTCTATGATTCAATGAAGAGAAGACAATATATGAGCAGAATTGTATCCTTGAAAATTAATGGAATATTGGTTTCAGATCAGGAACATATTGAAGAGGGGCTGATTGAACACTTCAATGGCATATTAGGAGTGGAGTGAAAGGTTGAAAAGATAGAAGAAGCGGTTATTAAATATGGGAGAGTGCTGAGTATAGAGCACCAAGATAGAATGATCAAGGGAGTAGATAAATCTAAGGTTAGAAAAGATTTATGGAGGATTAAAACAACAAAAAGTCAAGGAAAAAATGGCTACTCAAGTCACTTTTTCAGAGATGCATGGGAACTGATTGGAGATTATGTAACAGCTGCAGTTCAGAAATTCTTTTAAGGTGGGGAAATCCCCGAGATATTCAGGAATGTAGTCATTACTCAGATCCCAAAAATTGAACAACATTAAGCACCCTTAGACTACAGATCTATAGCTTGTTGCTCTGTAGTTTACAAGATCATCACCAAAGAGTGTCGGGATTGATTATCCGATAAGCAACAATCAAAGCTCATTTGTGACAGGAAGACATCTCTCTCACAATACATTGTTGGGTTAGGAATTAATGATAGGTATGAGGCTGGAAAAATGAATGAAATATGTGTAACTCAAATTGATCTTAGCAAAGCGTTTGATAGCATAAACTGAGGATTCATACTGAATTGGCTGAAATTACTCTAATTCCCGGATCTAATGTTGGAATGGATAAAAAACAGTACTATGTGCTCTGAACTTTGTCTATCTCTTAATGGTAGGTATACAAAGACATTTGTGGCAAGGAGATGGGTCAAACATGGAGATCATGTGTCCCCTTTCTATTAGTATTGTGTATGGAAAAATTGACTATCACCAGAAATGCAAAAGGGTTGGAGTACATACCTTACTGTTCGCGGATGATCTTCAGCTATTTTATGGATCAAATCAAAAGTCCATGAATTGAGTGAAGGATGTTATGAAGAGATTCAGTGGAGCAACATGCCTTACCATGAATGAGAAGAAATCTAGAATTTATTTCTCGAAGATGGATGTAGCTGATAAGGAGATATTAGTTGCAATTCCAGGAGTGACCAAATGAGAGTTCCCAATGAAGTATCTGGGTTTACCCTTATCATCAGTGAAATGGAGTAAGGAGGATTGTGAACTCCTCATGGAAGAAATCAGGAAGAGAATTCACGGGTGGAGTTCAAAGCATATATCTCATGCATGTAAGCTTCGACTGATAAATTAAGTCTTGTTTAGCCTTCTAGGATATTGGAGTAATGTGTTAAGTATTCCTGAAACTGTCAATAAAAGAATAACTCAGATTTGTATGAAATATCTTTGGGCTAGAGATGAAAGAGCAAGGGGATTCTCAGCGGCAACATTGAGTTCTTTATGTAATATCAAGAAAATGGGTGGAATGGGAGTAAAAGACTGTAGCATTTGGAACAAAGCAGCATTGTGTAGTTATCTATGTAGTGTGAGTTAGAAAAAGGACATTATGTGGGTGAAATGGATCCAAGAATATTATATGAAGGGTTTGGAGCTGGATGGGTGCAAGCACTCATATACACATGGTTGGCCATAGAGGATTCTTATAAAGCTGAAGGATGAAATTTTCCCTGAGCTGAAAGGTGTGTTAGAAGGGAAGGGAATATGAGAATAGCCAAAATTTATGATGTAATGAAAGGCGGAACTCCGAGAAGATTAATTGAAATGGTGATTTGGAACAAGAGCATTCAACCTAAGCATAGACTATGCCTATGATTATTGCTGAATGGGAAATTGGCTACCAAGGACATATTCCATACGTTTGGGATTCAGAATAATGACCAAACTGATTGCATTTTATGCTATAAAAAAGAAAGTTCTCATCATCTATTTTTTTAATGCCGATTTGTGACTGAGGTAATTAATCTTTTACAGTTGCCATTGATCAGGAGTTTGAGAAACTTGAAGTGAACATTATTTGTGATAATAAGGAAGAAGAACGAAAGGAAGTTGATATTGTTTGTGGCTGGTTTATATGGTATATGGATGGAAAGGAATGGAAGAATATTCAACGGGGAAGAATTGAAGGAGCAACCATCGTTCATCAGATTAAAATGGAATGGGATTGGTGGAACTCCGAGATGAAGCGCTGATGGAAACGGGGTGATCAATGAGGTAGAGGGGTTGTTCTTAGAAGACGTAGAACTTGATGGTCTGAATATTGATCAGAATGGTGCAGTACAATGGGATCTATGAACATAGAAGATATGTATAGAATAGTCTATTTTTGTTTATTTGGCAGGCTGGAATTTTGTTTAATTACTTGGTGGGCTAAAATGGGTTTGTATATGGGCTGAGGGTGATAGCCTAAAGTGTGAAGTTTTTGGTCTGATTAATATATATTACCGTTCATAAAAAACATAATTTGTATGCTCTCTAGGAGACGATTTTATACAAGACTTTTCTTGTTATTTTTATTAAACTCTTTCGGTGTTTGTTACATGCTAGATACAATTTCAACTACACAATAGGAAATTTTGTGCTATTGATCGGAGATGATCCATGAGTAACCCTTCATATGTTGTATAGTTAGAAATACTTAAAACAATGAAACTTATTGTACTTGTGTTATTCTATCTCTCTTACAATTCACAAATTATAGTTCAACTTTGGCATTGTGTCAATCGAATCCAAGGCTTACATGTCTATTATTAACTATGATTCAATATCAGTAATTAAGATGCATGTGGCTGCTTCATTGAACCATGTTTTCCTGGTGTCTGTCTGAAGCATGAAAACCACTATTTTTTAAATGTTTAGAGTTCTAAGCTACCAGTGAGGCAGCATAGCGCTATACACGGTGAGTTAGATAATGAACCATATTAAAATTGTAAGGAGTTTTAATATTGTATTATATTCTATCAATTATTATATAGTACAAACTATCAGTTTATGTATTTTAAAAATAAAAGATAAATAAAAATTTATTATTTATAATTTAAAAAATTAATTATAATTTTATCATACTATTGGGGATATGATGTTGAAGGTATCCCAACTTTCCGTATAATTTATCATATTTTATAGCATCCTTTGATGATTAATGAAAATGAAATGATTATATAAAATTGGGATTAAGTAATTATCTTTAATAATTATGAAGAATTTTAATAATATAATGATTCTAAAATATTAATGGATTGAATTTTCTAAATAGTGCGAATAAATATATAAATATAAAGAATGAGCAAAAGATGGGAAGTCACTAATTTATTTTTTAAAAATGAACAATGGCAACGACTTAGGCACTATAGTCACAGGATGCAACAATACTGATGTTCCTAAAATACCTTCAGCTGCATTCCGTTACCCGACTCCTAGATTGGGAACCTTGTAGCTGTGAGTTAACATACATATAGGTCCTGCCAACCTTTTGAAATTCACTATACCATTTCTCAATGATCTCTCGAATGTACATTGTGTGCCCATTCTCCATCGCTTGTTATGAGAGTTTCCTTCAGACTGGCTAGCCTGATCATTACTTCCATCCCAACTTCCAGCCATCAAATAACCAAACCTAAACAAAGAATCAAGATTACACTATTTTTATTATTAGAAAGAGAACCAAAATAACATTTATTGTCAAATAACTACTACTTAACTTTTTCACAAATTAGGTAATAGGTACACGTATTTACCCGCACAACATCTTCTATCCCGTCCCTCGCCAACAAACATACTAACATAATGGAAACAATATAATGCTTCAAGGAGACCTTTATTTAAAGAAGTTAATTTTCATTCTTATATGATCTTCCCATTATATTGGTTAATGACAAGTGATCGAAATCAAAATTCAAGGAAAACAAAGAAAAAAGGGAGTGATGTTTAAGTACAATCAAAAAAGCAAAATAGTTAAACTTCGCTCATTTCCATCCAAACCAAAAGTTTTCTGAAGATATCATCTATCTACTTAAATAATACTCACTGTGTATCTCTAACGGTGTCATGAAATCCATCACGTTGATGTACACTTCTTGATAGCATTATCACATGGATCTAGTTACATTCGTCGCAATGTATACTTATGAATATCACATTTTCATACTTTATAGTTGCAGGGAACTAAAAATAAATACCGATGACTAAATACACATTCTGAATACTGTGAAAAACTAAGTGTGACATGGTTAGCAGGGCAGAAAGAATAGTAAACATCCTTTTAATGTACTCCAAAGCACACATATAAAATTTATACTCTTGCGCATAAACATGCTACAATTGAAGTTAGGACCGTAGCCTTGAAACACAACTTCATTTCACAGAAAATATAGGCTAGCAATGCAAATGTGAGTTATTCAAGCTAAGCATTTGTTTATATATTTTTTTATGACTAGGATGGTAAACTGAGCTGAGGTGAATGCAGGATACAAAAAGCGTGAATGAAAGATATTTATCGACACTTAAGCCAATTATTTACATCCAATTCTGAAAATACTTGGGATACTTGGTTTGAGTGCAGGGTTACAAAATTAGGATATATTATACTTAATCCATGTCATTCTCAAACGACATTTTCAAGAATGCAGGAAAAAAACTTAATTGTAACAACAAATTTTCTGAGAGGGCAGAATGCAGGATGGCGTCTTCATCCATCCTTCTACAGAGAGTATCTTCAAGAGGTTTCTCTCCATTGTAGAGAAAGTGAAGACACAAAAATTCTTCCTTCTTTCCATGATGAACAAGCAAGAACAAGGGTGTTTCGCCATTGTAATTGCGCTCGGTCATCAACCTTTTATCCACAATGGCCATGCAATGGCACAATGGTTCACTACCAGCTACTGCTGCTAGATGAAGAGGTGCGTCTCCTTTCTCATTTTTCAGCAGCAAGGCCTGATATCTCATGTTTTTCTTCATAAATATATTCCACCAGTTATTTTACAACTTCTACGTTATTCTCAACACATGTTTGATCTCCATAGGAACTTGACACTGCAATGTGGAGAGCAGTCTTATCTGATTTCATTATCTTTGCTTACGAAGCCTGATCAGGATCCATCTAGTAGATTCCTACAACCTCAAACCAATAATTTTCCATAGTTGATTAACACTTTATCGATGTCAAATTTTTACGCCTATTCTTGTTTATTGATTTTACTTATTCTCTCAGCTGGTTTGTGTTCTTCTATTTACGTTGATATCTTTTCGCAAGAGTGAGATATATATTTTGTCATCAGAAGAACAAAAATATCCATAAGTAGTTGGGTAGGACATCAGGTATGGGATATTAATAGAAGGGCAGAAAGGAAGAGATTATTTCAATAAAAATGATTTATAATTACAAGAAAACTACCAATCCATTTCACATGAAAATTAGTGAATGACTTTTGACAAGGGCTATACATTCAAAATAGTAACGGACCTATACGACCAATCCAAAATTGGATTTACTCTCATTAATGGAAGGCACCCAGGTGAACTGGGAAAGAATTGGTCTTGTTCAACTTGTAGTAGAAAACCGCTTGAACTCCTATTCAAGCATTTGTAAAACAAATTTCTTCCACAATTTTTAGAAGCAGCAAGTTCAAGGAGAAAGGAAAAGTAGAGGCACTCTCAAGATAGATAATTCAAATTCTAAATGCAATCTCTCCAGCAGAAACAATCCCATTGCATTGTAAATTTTTAGAGTTATGCACATAGTAACTGGCCCTAAGGAGGCGCAGAAAAACCTAGGGACACAACACAAGTAAAACTAAAATAGTATATGCTAATTAGCAGGCTATATATAGACAAAAATAAGTTTTTCCTTTCATCACTAAAACATAGACAATTTCAATCGCTCAGAGAGAAAGTATAAATGACTCACAGTCGAACCTTTGCCTCCATTAAAGCTTAAAGCTAACTCTTCAACACTGACATTAAAATCAAAATTGTAACATTGTCCAATTAAGAACCACATGTCTACATTCAAAGGATATTTGAAACACACAATCAATGAGTAAAAAAACTTTAAAATGAAATCCATTTATCACTTAAAAAGCTAGCTTACTAATCAATTCGGGATTTCGGCCAACATCCTCTTAATCAGACATACATCTATAAATGGTAGTAAACTAAATTTAAATTATGGTAGTATAACAAGGGGAGGAATTCACCGTAAAGTTACCCTGACCTAAGATTGACACCTCCAACAACTCAATTTCAATTATACAACCCACGAAGGTTGGAGTTATAAAAACATTGACACCACCGGTAGTATATCTACAAATATTCTATACCAAAATGAAAGATTGGATGAGAAGAGGGCTCTTAAGTTTGAAAGGTATAAATCTGAAATTAAGATTAAATAATTACCTATTGATAGAAAGGAAAGGTTCTGAATCATCTCAGAATGCTGGTGAGATGAATCCTGTTGATGAACAGAAGGAAGAGTCATGTCCCATAATTTGGTCTTCAATTATGGCCATACACATGTGAGGACTGCTGAGTAGCATCAAAACGTCATCGTTTCACGCTACCACCATGGTGCGAGGTGGGGACACAAACGTGAAGATGGTGACAGCGAGGAATGTTGAATCCCAACTGCTGAGATGCAATAAGTTGCAGCCACTGCGGTGCGAGATGGTGACACAAACGTGGAGATGGTGACAGCGAGGCACGCTAAATCCCAGCCGCTAAGATGCAAGAAGACGAAGCCATGGAAACAATAAGGCAAACCATGGCTGGAGCGATTTTAAAAAATCCTGTCAAACAACCTTCTTACCCCTGAACGACCATTTGCGTCAACCGTCGTATGGAAGGATTCCTTTCGGAGTTTACTGGGAGAAGAAGTAAGTTATTCAGTACTTTCTACCAGTTGTTCCATTACTTTGCATTTAATATAAAATTTACCTTTATTTTTCTACTGAATTTGGTATTCATAATGGCTAAATTTAGCATTTTTATGAAGATTAGGTTTTGTACGAGACCGTCGACTCACAGCGAGATTAAGGATTAAAGTACAATATTATGAAACTTAATTAGATATAGGGTTCCAAATACTCCATCCGTCCCATAGAAATCGGCACAATATCTATTTTTATATGTCCCACAGAAATTTACACAATTCAATTCTTACCTAAAGTGGCAAAAAATGTGTTTATACATTTACTATATTATCCCTCAAGAGGTTGATTAAATGTATTAGTCAACTCTTCCATTACCAAAATACCCTTCTTTTATTTTCCATCAACACTTCCACCTCATCTTGCATAAAATACTGATCCAAAAGTAATTATGTCAATTTCTATGGGATGAAGGGAGTATAATTTAAGAAAGTTTGGGAGAGGAAGGAGGGATCTATGTGCAAATACCACTTTTTAGGGGGTACTAGGCATAAATAATTGGAAAATTAATGATTCCGGGTCATAAGAATCTTGCAGGGTCAAGAATTTGGGTCGGAGAAATTTGCATATCAATTTTTTTCCTTATTTCCGCACAATGCGTGGATATTTACTACCAGACGTGATGTTTCATTTCAGTACTTGATGTTTCAACTAAAACTTGTGATGCCCCCCCCCCAAAATCATGTATTTTAAAGTTAAATTTTGATGTTTTATTGTAATTATCGTGTTTGCATTTCAATTTTTAACACTTTATAGATGTTGACGCTAGTTAGTGATATTTTATTATCTTAAAATTTATCTTATAGGAATAATTTATATTTTCATTTTGATTAATGTATTAATTTTTCACGTCTTTTTAAAAGTCGACTTTGATGTTTATTTTTCCCAATTTAAATACTACAAACTATAGTTAATGTAACATTTTCCTTGCAACAATTATTTAAAATGTTACGATAAATTATAAAGTGTTACTTAAATATTTGAAAAGTGTTGCATAAATATTGAAAAGTGTTATTTACATTTTAAAAAATGTTATGTTAGATCTAATGCAACATCACCTAAGATAATAGTTGTAAAAGTGTTGTAATGGGTTCAAATTAGTATTATTAGCACCTAAAGTAACACTTTTACAAGTATTACCTTCCACATCCGATCTAACATAACACTTTTAAAATTTTAGATAACACTTGTCAATATATATGTAACACTTTTCAAAGGTTTAAGTGACACTTTATAAACTATTGTAATATTTTTAATAAGTGTTGCAAGAAAAGTGTTATGATAGCTCAAATATGTAGTAGTGTAATTTAGTTTTACGTGTATTTTTAATATTATCATTTAATATTTAAACATTCAATTTTATGATTTCCATATTTCAATTTTATGTGTAATTTTAGTATTTTTATTTGATTTTATGTACAATATTTTTGTTTAAGAAATAGAGTTAATGTTTATATTTAGTTTTTATTGGTTTAAATATTTTTATCTTATATGAATATTATTTTATTTGATGTTTTAAAGTTCTTATTTGATACTTAACGATTTTAGTGAGATATTTTATTTTAATTTATTATTATTTAATTTGTCCAAATATTGAGTAGTTGAAAATTAGGTTGAATGTTGGATTGGGCCTGTGGAAGCCTGAATCCAAGCCCAAATCGTGTGTCATTTTCCCCAACCTCGCCTGTAGGAGGCGAGGCACAAAACAAGCTCTCTAGAGCTAGTGGGCATCAACAAAAAAAAATCTTGATAGGATTAGTAGGGAAGGCCTATATGGAATTTTATCAACCGTAGTTAGCAGAGTATGTCTCTAAAGTCTAAACCTCTGGAGGTAAATCTTCATAGGACCAATGCTCGCCGACCAATATGACAGGAACAAACGATGCAAAATTGATGCTTGGCATCGACACCCGCTTCACAGACGACCTATTCATCAATTGGTGACACTCATAAATGCCCAATTTCAGACGACGACATACCTAATTACTCCCTCTACAAGCCCAATCCGATTGGAACTTGATGTCAAGAATTCATTTTCAATCTGATGCTTCACACTAGATAAGTGGAAGTGGAAGGGTGGTGAAAACGGTGGCAAATGGTGACGAGGATGAAAATGGCGCTGGACCGGTGGTGAATGGCGACGAAGTTCATATCTGTTTATTTTTTATGTAATTACAATCCAGTCCTTCATTTTTTCTCATATTTTAAAAAGAACCCCAAGACAAAAATAATTAAATATTTGACTCAAATTATTTTTGAGTGGGTCTCCTAACAGGCAGCCTGTTTGTAAATTATAGAACTAATATCAAAATTGTGGATCCGGGTTAAAACAACAGAAACATATCGTAAAAACAAAACATTAAATCAAGCCTCGAAAGTTCCAGTCTCCGAAATAACCGCTTTCTTCCTTTTTCTTCTCCGAACTACAGCTCTCCAAATTTCTGATTTCTCTGCTTCTTCTCCGAATTACAACAAAGAAAATTTGCGCTTTCCTTGCTTCTCGGATGTCCTCGGACGATAACCGGAGCCTTTCCGATGAAATTGAGGAAGAAAACCATGAACTAGAAACAGAGCTAGGCTAGAGCTGATTGAATCAGATTTCCCTATTTTTTCAATGACAATCGGTGCCTTAATGATAAAATTGGGGAAGAATATCTTGAATTAGAAGCAGATCTATGGATAAAACCTACTGAAACCGATCAAATTTTAACAGCTTTAGTCGTAAAAACTAATGCAATTGAATCGGAACCTACTGAAGTAACTACCGAGATTCAACTCCAATGAAATCAAATTCAGTTGCAAGAAGGTGAAATATTACCGAATTCAATTCAAGGTATTATTTTCTCTCATCGGACCAAAAGTATAGTGTTGAATTAGAATCAAAATGAATATAGCGATTTTGAAACTTCTGGACACTGAAATTTGACTGCTATGAATATGTATGTACATGTGGAAACATTTGTACAATAAACTACATGCTGTTGCAAAATTTTGTATAGTTTATGCATTTATTAACTTAAATCATGTATAATTTACGATAAAACATGCATTAGATTGAAGTGAACAAAAACACAAAGAATGCATTTATCAATTTTGACTTTTGACAAACATGTGCATTGTTCAGCTTATAACATGTACAACACACGCTAAACTCTGCATATGTTCCACTACAAGTAGTATTTATTATAGTGATCAGAACAGAGCTTTTCTAATTTTCTAATTCTAAGTAACTTTTCTGTAGACTTTGCATAAATCACATTAGAACATGTATACCTTACATTATAAACTGTATTCATTATTTGATACAGGTGCATATTTTCCAAATTTAAATGAAATAGATGCCAGTGAAAATCTTATCGGCGTAAAAGCAAAAAATCTGGAAGCTATACCTGCTCTGTATCAGAAGCATGCAAATTGTAATTGTTTTAGCTACAAGAAAGACTTTAAATAACAAAAGGCAAATACGTGAAAAGTACTACAAGTGCTCTTTGGCAGGAAAATTGTAAAGATTAAAAACCAACATTATCAGCCATGTTCCTTGTGTGGATAATGAAAGTAATTCTGCAAAAAAAAGAGGAAGAGAAAGAACCTCATTACAAAAATAGGATGCCTAGCTGAAATTAAAGTGAAGCGTGAGCAGGATTAGTACATCGTGGCTCACCATATCACCGTACATCATGAGTTAACAAGACCATCCTGGCAGTATCTCATTAGGAGTGAACAAAGGATTACAGAAGATAAAGGAAAGGCTATCACATCAAAGGAACAAGCAGGGTTAAGGCCTACTGTAGGATATAAATACATGGCATTTGAAGCTAGTAGAGAAGAAAATCTAGGGCATACGATGAAAGACCACCTCAACTTTGTGAGTCGACTTTGAATGAAAGAAATAAAAAGTGGGGATGCTCAAAAATTTGTTGATGCACTCTTGGAAATAAATGAAAAGGACAGAGATTTCTTCTTCAAATTCAAGTTCGACGAGGAGACAAGACTATCAGCAGTATTTTGGAGGGATTCAATGATTCTGGATGACTACAAACTCTACGGGGATGTGACCATATTCTACACTACGTATAGAACAAACAAGTATAACTTCATTTGTGGGCCAATAGTTGGAATCAACAATCACTGGAACATAACAATGGTTGCTTGTACTTTTATTGAAAATGAGCTGGATATTAATTTTGTTTGGCTCCTTAACACTTTTAAGAAATCAATGGAAGGGAAGGAACCTATCACAATATTTGCATATCAAGATCCTGCAATAGGTAAAGCAATAAATGAGGTAAGCTATGAAAATTTCTTACTTACAGATCTGACCACTGAATGTGGTCTGTTATAAAATGAAACTTTAAACATACATTATGCATTATATAGGTTATAAGCATTACTTGTTACTTTAAAATATATGTTTCCTGAAAATGATGCAACTTCAGAAATTTTATTACTTACAAACCTAAAACTGAATGAGGAATGTTAACTTCTACACCTGTTAGCTTACAATATGTGTAACTTATGTTTTATGACAAATTAGTTACTTGTAAATTCATGTATTAATCAACTTTCATTTCTTGGTACAACTTTCAAGTCTTCCAAAACACAAAACAAAGATTGTGCTTAAGGCACATAAAACAGAATGCAATACAACATTATGGGAAGTTGAAGAAAGATGAATCATTAAAAAATGTTGTAGACTATTGTATGAAGGGATGTGCTAATCCAGTTGAATTTGAAGAGAAATGGAGCTCAATGATTACCTACTAAAAGCTAGAAAATATCATATGGTTTCAAAGGATATACGACATTCGTGAGAAATGGAGCACAACATTCAGCGAAGATATTTTCTCTACCGGTATTCTATCATCACAAAGGAGCGAAAGCACCAACCACACCCTATGCTTTAGTGCAAACAAAACAACTATACTTACTCATTTCTTTGAGATCTTCAACTAAAGAATCAAAAAGTGGAGGAGAGAAGAAGAAGACAAGGAAAATACATGTGCAAAAGAAAAGCCAATTTTTTTTTAAAAAAAATAGGAACGTTTACATTCAAAACATTTAATACCGATATGTATTAATTTGACTAGAAACCAAAACTGTTAACTTACAATGTACATTTGTTTCCCAACTACTGGAATTGTATATGTTTGGTTAAACATGCTGTAAAGGTTTTCCCACTTGCAATTTACAAAGGATTCAAATAGGAATGTTCTTTTGCAATGTCAAATAAAGTCAAGAAAGTATTCTCAGAACCACCGCCGAGAAAATATGAAGTCAGCCTAAAACATGATGAATCTAAATATGAGACGGTCAAGTACAAAAATTAAGACGGGCTAGTTGAAGTACAATACAAATGTAAATGCTTTGAAGTGTCAGGTATACAGTGCTTTCATATTCTTAGAGTATTCCACCTCAACTCTATCACTAAAATCCTAGAGGAGTACATCCTCAAAAGATGGACAAAAAATGCCAAAACAGAAATATGGGACAAGGTTCTTGGACAAGGAAAACAACAATCAGAAAACATCAATGGTTCAGTTTCATGGAGGAATCATATGTCCCACAAATTCTACAATTTAGTTCTGAAAAACGAAGGAAACTTAAAAGGTAGAAGAGCCCTTGAATAGACGCTCACCATGTGTTCAACAAGAATAGAAGAATTGTTGGCATCAAACATCAATGCCATTGAAGAATCAGCCACAAGTAACTAATGCAACTCCACCATAACAAGTTCACCTAAGGTACTTGATCCAGCCCAAGTGAAGACAAAAGGAAGAGGAAACATGCTGAAGTAAGGATTGGAAAAGAAAAAACCAAGGAAGAAAACTACTGAATTTGGTACAAAAACACCTGATTTAAGGACGCTTTAAATAGGATTTTTAGGATATATTTTGCATTAATTAACCAATATATCATATTTTTCCCCATTAACTTAAAAGATTGGATAACATACTATTTGTTTCCTTACAACTGTCACTTATTAACTTAGAACTTTCATTTGCTTTGCTTACCCAAAAATCAACATTTGGTAAGCGATTGTATTCTATTTCACATAATTTTAGTCATACAAAATCATTAAATACATGTATAATTAGTTGGCTTACAACTATAATTTATTAAGCCATCAATTGCATTTGTTTTCTTGTATGTTTAGCTTATCATGACAATTAAACACATGAAATAACTAAAATGTAACATGGTATTAATAAGCATAAAATAGTACTTCTTCACTTTCAACATGCATTTGTTTCAAACAACCTTCAGCCATATAACAAATCCTAAAACAGCGTCTCAAAGTCGCATAAGTTGTATCAGTCATAAACCAATCAGTCATAACATAATCTGATTAAAAATCATCCAAAAACAATTAAAAGCCATCAACTTCAGAGCTGTATATCATAAAGTCTTTCAATCCCAAAGGATAATGAAGGAATCAAGGAATGGGTTTACCACAAAAATTCTTCAACAATCCTATCAACTAATTCATGTGTCGTTGGGTCTTCAATAACTTCTAGTGTGCTCTTGACATACTCAAGATCTTCATTTATGCCTTCTTGTTGTGGTTGTGGTTGTGGATGTGGTTGTTATTGCACAATGGAACTAGCATTTGCTCTCTAAATATTTTGCACCAAAACATATATGTCTCATTTGAAAACGAGATAGACCCTATGCACAGGTTGAGAGAAAAGCACAAAGACCAGTCCAACAATCAAAAACTGTTTTAAAATCAATATGAACTACAAACTGCATTAGTTTAACTAAAACTGGCATTAGTTTTAAAACAACATGCACTAGTTTTAAATAAATGTAAGAAAAAAGACAAAAAAACTTACATTACTGGCAGCTTTGTAAATAGCCACATTGGTCATCGTACCACTTGGAATGCGATACAAAGTTATTCCTGGCTCTTAAGCAACGCCATCAAATGCAAAAGTCGGAGTACGAAGCCCCTCACAACCAATATTCTCATTACGAATTCCCTCAGATTCCTGGTTGTTACTTTTCTCATTCAGCCTGCCATCCTTGCTCAAAGGATACCCACCCTCAATCATAGCTCCCTTATCATACTCCATCTTCTCCGTAAAATGAACCCTCTTCAACAAATATTTGTTCTACCAATGCATGTACAAGGGAAATCTAATAGGGTTAGGCTGATTTAAAGCTATCAACACACTCACACAGACGATCCATAACTAAGCCACACCAATCAAGACTCTTAATAGTTCCCACATTCTCTAAAGCACCAACAATCTTCATGTCTGCCATATTTCTTATATTTGGGGACAAGAAGTACACATCATATGCATAACAAAGTATCTCTTAAACTGATCACCCCTCACTCAGTTTATCAAAAAAATTCATGTAAGTGGTATTACCATACTTATCAGCCCCTAACTCAAGCCTCCCTCTTTCCCTAATATCAACGCCCTTAGAGACACCCCTCCTATTGTTATTAAAAAGCCCCACAGGACAACACAGAACCCTAGGAATGTAGAAAATGGTATACGCATCATCAGGGGTATTTCGTGGACACTCCCCACAAGATCAAACCTCTCAACCACCCATGGGATGATTCCGACATGGATAGAAAAAATCAAAATGAAGTAGACCACCAAAACCTATTTCTTCAACATCTTTCTTCTGATTAGAGGTGAGGGAACTGATTATAGACTTCAACTTTGAAGGACAACAACCACTAGAAAATTTCTTTGCAAACCTAAAATACAAAATTGAATATGAAAATATTAATCATACACAACTTCAAAAGTTACTAATAAATTCATTATCCAGTACAACATGAATATTAACATATAAAACATTTAAGCAAATAAATACAGTTTCTAAGATAACAGTGAAGAAAAATCATTTTTTGAAAAAAAGAAGTTAGATAGGCATTAGTAACAAATAAACTATAAATATTAACATATGCAACATGTAAGCAAATAAATACAGTTTTTCATCAACATGTAAGAAAATAAAACAAGAATGAAGATATACAAAGTATAAATAACAAATGACACCTAAATATCAACATATGTAAAATTTTATGAAACAAATACATGATGTAATATAATCAAAGAATACTAAGAACAAAAAAGAAAAAAATATTTACGGGTTACCTTTCTCATCAACACGCTCAACAACCTGCTTCTTCAAATAATTACGCTACTGTTTGGCAGGTCTTCCACCAGCAACATCACCTTTGCCAACAGACATCATTTTCTTTGAAGTCGATGCTCCACTAACCAAACTATCCGATTTTCACTTCACACCAGATTTTTTTACCAACTTCAACACCCGTGTCCTTCGAGTTCGCCTTCAGTTTCTCACTAGACTTAGCACCATCTTTCTTCCTTTTCTTCTCAAAAACTTCCTTTGTCTTCTTCTTCAACTCACCAACTGATGACTTCTCAACTACTTCTGTCCCCTTCTTATTCGACTTCACAGCGGGGGACTTCTGCTTCTGACTTTAAGACACTGCCTTCCTTTTCTTAGCAGTTGGGAACATTTTCTTCTTTTGTCCTTCAAAATCAATAACAGTAGGTACAACTTCCTCACTAACAGATTCACTCTCATTCCTTTATAACATATTCAAATCATTAACACAATCCTAAAAAAATGCATCAACTTCAACATCAATTTCTTCTAAAAAATACATCCCCTCAACACCCTCAACACCACTAGAAAAACCTTCAACACCACCTGAGCCTTCACTATCAACAGACCAAAAAACCTCAAGCCTAAGAACTTTAGCAGACCCTTCAACATACCTAACCACTCCACCATTAGCACTAACATTTTCACACATTGAATCCAAAACATCTGAAACAACTTCTCTCACTACCCCAGCTACAAAAGAACCTCCATCCTCACCAACCACCTCACTAGCCATTGAACCCCTAGCCTTAACAGCCAGTGAACCCCCAGCCTCATCCACACCAGCTGCCTCTCTACTCATTCGAACTACATCACTTAGAAAGTTTTCATAGTCAAAGTTTTTAAATTATTGGGTTGACCCACTTTCACAAGATAGTAATTTCTTCACAGTAACTTTGTATCTTTTCTTATTATGCTCCTTAGGAGTAGCAGCAACAGAAACCTCTGAGGTAACAACATCACCGATCCTCGCACACCTATGTTCCAATAAGGCAAGTATACAACAAAACAGAAGTACAAACTGTATAAGCACATTACAAAAAAAGACATAATTACATAAATAAAATACAATATATGATGAAAACAAAACAACTTCCAGAAGAATATGACTGCTGAATCTTCTTCGGCTCAATTTGAAGTGAAGGTTCATCCTTCATTTTGGATTTCCTCACAAGTGCTACAACATCTAAACACCATTACAAATTTAAAATATATAACAACTCAAAATAAATATGAAAATAAAAGTATTATAGAAAAATTACAATCACCTTCAACTTCTTAATGTTCAACATTTTAAAATATGCCTTTAACTCCTTCAGGAAAAGCTTTAAAAAATCATATACACAGTCAGGAACAATTAATTATTTAATGACAGACAATAAGCAATATAATCTAAGACACACACACACACAGAGTATAACTAACTAATGCATAAAGTATACTAACATATACTTCTTGTAATGAAATAAATACATGCTATCAAATAATAATAATACACACACAGTATAACTAAGTAATGCATGAATTATACTAACATATGAAGCTTCTAATGAAATAAATGCATGCTATCAAATTAGAAGAATAAAAGTACAAGTAACAGTTTCATAGTTTTTTTAAAAATATATGCAGGACATAATTAAAATAATGCACGCTATATCAATCAATAGCTATCATATATCTCTTACATTATAGCATATGAAAAACTTTATGAACTAACAGTCAATAAGCAATATAATTTGAGACACACGCAGTGTAACTAACTAACGCATGTTGTATAATAACATATGTAACTTCTAATGAAATAAATACATGCTACCGGAGAAGAATAATAAAAGTACGAAAAACAATTTCATAGTTTTTCCAAACATATGCACAACATAACTAAACTAATGCACATTATAACAAACAGTAGCTATCATACAGTAAAAATAAAAAAAATAGAGTAACTAAGTAATACATATGTTATACTAACACATACAACTTCTACAACAAATAAATGCACGTTATAAAGAAGACTCAAAACTTGCAGATCTGACTTACAAATAAATAAAAAACATACTCAAAAAAAAACCCAACAACAAGATGGAAAAAACACACATATGCACACAACGAGAAATAAAATGCACAAAAATCCAAATATTCATAAAGAAGAACAAAAAAACTATGAGAAGGACAAGGATGTGTCAACTTCTCCGGTTTGGTGGAAATGTCCTTCTTTCCCTTCGTGATATCATCGCCTGCTTCACCCTTCGCTCTACTCATAGACTAAAACAAATATGTTAAATCAGACCGATGAATGATTATTAAACAATAAAATACGAACATCAATCAATTATTGAAACCTAGAATCGTCAAAACACAGAAGAAAAACAACTTACCAATAACAATCCATGACAAAGAAGAGGACGTGGAAAATGATGTCAAGATTGTGAGGAAGTTAAACGGCTAAGAAAATGCAGAATACAGCGATGAATTTGGTGAAGAAATGACGAGAAAATTGCAGAAGATCAATGGCGAAAAGAAGAGAAAAAGGGAGAGAGCTAGAGAAAACAAAAAGTAAATAGAGAGAGAAAAAGTGGAGAAGAAAGGCAATTTGAATAACCGTTGTAAAAGGAAAATGAAAATTAAATTATAATTTATTTTCGTAAATCAGTTCCTGGCCTGTCAATAAGCTTATGGACAGGCCGCCTTTCCTGATACTTTCTAATTTTTCTTTACTTAATATTTTTAGTAACCCTTGATCTTACCATGAGACGGTCTCGCACACTACAAGAAAAATGACCTATTACTTCGCCCCCCCTTTACCTCGGTATTTTTTTTTCTAACGTGAAATAACCGAGGTAAAAAGTTGTTTTACCTTGGTGATACTTTTTTTTTGAAATGAAAGATACTATTTACCTCGGTTGTAAAAACCCGAGGTAAAATTTGTTTTTTAAAAATCGGTTCTATTGAAACTGAGGTAAATATTATTTAAAATTGAGAAACATAGTATGACCGACGTATATGCGACGTCGGTAATGTGGTTCATATCAAGCAATATCAGTTATTCATGGCATGATCGACCTCGCACTGTTGATCGGGTAGACCAATTACTATATGATGGTTTAAATTGATGTCGCAGTAGTAGGTCTTTAGTTTGTAAGTTTGGTTCCATTGAAACAATTCAATCATAATACCCAAAAATTTTCTCCCCTCTTCCCGTAATCCTCTTCAAAAACCAAATCCACATTGTTGAAGGTGGACAATAGGCTTGTTGATTGTACTTACTCAATTACCAAGTAAGTTTTTCAATACCTCAAATTTGTAGTTTCATCTTAAATTTTGGTTCTAGGTTTGTTCTTTTCATTTGAGTGGATGTGTTTAACTATGGGTTGATTGAAATTAGGCATTGCATTATTGTATATTGTTGAAATTAAATATGTTTATGGTAATATAAGGAATGTTTTTGTTAACATTAATTATATACATACATATATATACGTGTGTGTATATGTATATGTTTTCAATATGCACTGAAGCCATCGATCGAAAGAATGTAAGTGGATGTATTTGTTGCTAAGATAGGTCCCTAAAAAGTTTGTACTTTTTATTATGTTGAAGGAATTTCTACGGACAAAACCCATTGCTTTGATGAGGATTGAACAAGAGTTATCAATATTTTGTAGCTAACTTCATTCAATATGCATTTGTGAATTCCGTGAAGGAGAATTTGTCATTTATATATTGTCCTAGCAAGAAGTGCCTGAACACCTCTATTCATGAAGAAGCAACTGCTTTGAAGGAACACTTATTTACATATGGTTTTGATCCAACATACAAAATTTGGTTTTAGCATGGAGAGAATGTGGATCAACATACTAAAAATTAATTAGAGGCTGAGAAAGATAGGATGGATGTGTTCGTTGAGGAGATTGTCAAAAACTACAGTTGAAATCCTAAAAGACTTTCAGACCTCTATGGACATAATGAAACACTTCTATATGATGGATGCCCCCAAAGGAATTACAGTATTGAAGGCTACATTACAGTTGATGAATGTGAAAGCTAAGTATTCCCATAGTGGTGTAGGTTTCTCTGGTTTGTTTAAAGTGTTGAAAGAAATGCTTCTAGTTGGCAATAGACACCCCAAAACAGTATATAAGGCTAAGAAGGTACTATGTCTTATGGGCATAGATTATGAAAAGGTACGTGCTTTTCGGAATTATTGTATCTTGTATAGGGGAGATCACTTGAATGCGGAGGATTTCTCTAAATGCAATACTCCAAGGTTTAATTTTTTGACAGACGTGGATGTTGATAGAGAAATTGGAAATCGGTAGACGAAGAAGGCTTTTGCCAAGGTTTTTTGGTATCTACCTATTATTCCTCAATTGAGAAGATTGTTTGACAGTCTTGAGGATGCAAAGAATTTGAGTTGGCTTGCAGATCAGGCAGTGGTTGATCTTGAAGTAATAAGTCATCCGGCCAACAGTGACCAGTGGAAGAAGATAGATGCAACATTTTCGATCTTTGGGAATGAGCCACGAACTTGAGGCTTGGTTTGTGCACTGGTGGAATAAACCATTTTGGTAATATTAGCAACAATCATAGTTCGTGGCCGGTGATGGTAATGATTTACAACTTGCCCCCATGGTTATGCATGAAAAGGAAGTACATAGTGTTATCTATAATGATCTTTGGTCCAAAACAAAAGGGCAATGATATCGATGTGTACCTAAACCCCTTTGTTGATGACCTGAAAAATCCTTGGGATCCTGGAATGAGTATGTATGATGGGTTTCAGAAAGAATTATTTGATTTTAGAGCCATATTGTTTTGTAGCGTTAATGACTTTCCTGCATATGGAAATCTGTCTGGCTATTCTGTGAAAGGTCACAAGGCATGCCCCATTTGTTTAGATGGAATATATTATTGTCAGTTAAGGCATGGAAATAAGACAGTGTGTACCTTGGGCACTGGAGATGGTTTCCAAAAACTCATCGGTGGTGGAATAGACGTGATGAATTCAAGGGCAAGGTAAAGTTTTCACCCCCTTCTCCCGTATTAAAATTTTCATTAATCTTGTACATGTTGTAATATGTACGTAACGACTTCGGAAAGAGAAATAGGAAACCTAAGGTTGCCACTAGTTGGAAGAAGTGTTCCATATTTTTAAAACTACCATATTGGGAGATACTTGACGTCCGAAACTGTATGGACGTGATTCATATTGAAAAGAATGTATGTGACAGATTGGTTGGTACTTTTATGAATATCCCGGGTAAGACAAATGATGGTGTGAATTTTGTGAAAGATATGGTCAAAATGGAAATTAGACCTGATTTGGCCTCCGTGGTGCTGGGACAAAGACGTACTTTCCTGCAGCTTGTTACAAACTTTCAAAGGAAGTGAAAAAGTTGATATGTTCTAGCTTGAAAGGTATCGATGTCCCGATGGGCTAATCATCCAGGGTAAGCAATCTGGTGTCCGGTGAGGGATTGAGATTGGGGAGTATGAAATCCCACAATTCACATTGTTTAATTCAATAATTTCTCCCAGTTGTGATCAGATCATTCTTTCCAACTCACGTCAGAAAGTGCATACCCAGTTGTGTCGCTTCTTCAAGGATTTTTTTTGTAAAGAAATTAGACGTCAAATATTGGAGGAGCTCCATAATAAATATTTATTGTGTTGTGTGAGTTGGAGATGTATTCCCCCCTTCATTATTTGAAATCATAGGGCCCTTGTTAGTTCACGTTGTACAGGAAATATTTATTTGTGGTCCTGTTTATATTTGATGGATATATCCCTTCAGGAGGTTTTTGAAGATATTTAAAGGTCATTTGAAAAATCAATTTCACCTGGATGCTAGTATAGTGCAGAGGTATGTGACTGAGGAGGTAATGGGATACAACATGGAAATCTTGAAGAATGAAGAGTCGGTTGGTGTACCAAAATCGCACCATGGACAGAGATTGGGTGGTAAAGGTTGGCAAAATGGAATAACTCGGGTATTAACCCATGACAAGTTGATGAAAGTGTACTTGTATGGATTGCACAATTCAGTGGTCATTCAAGGTAAGGGAAATTTTTGTGAGAGGTTAGTCCATCTTTAATACTGACATTATTCCCCAAACACTACCCAGCTCTAGTAATGTCGGCCAAGAAGAGATAATTGGGGTAGAGCTAGCGTTGAGGAGAGACTACAAGGAAGGTGTGTGGATTTAACGAGATCCCAAGTCGAAGAAGAAGAAGAGGAGGAGGAAGAAGATATAGATTAGACTTAGAAAACATTTTAACAAACCTTGTAGAATGTTTATTTTGTGCTTTGGGTTTTTATGTAATTGTTATATCAATTGGCATTCCAATTTTGATCCGAATCACATAGGTGATGGCTTTACATTGATATTTGATGATGTCTCTGTATTAGTCTATTTCCATTCTGGTATGAATGATCTCTAGCCAGAGACATTGCACATGGCCCTTGTGTCTTGAAAAATAGAGATGTCGACGTCGCATACACTATCGGTAAGGGAGTAAATCGAAGACAATGGCTAAATGTGCTTAAATGATTCAATTCATGCAAACTCGCACATATGTCAACAAGTTATCGGTCAACCCTAACATTGCTATCGACATATGTGTGACTTCGCACGCTATAAACTGCAGTTCAATTAACAGCTATCAAAATAAACATGAACTTGGAATGAAAAACTACAAGTCCTAATTCCAAGTTCACAACAACCAAGAACATATAAAAACATTCGACATATAACATTGTATTCTACCATTATCTAATAAGAGGAAAACACAATCTAATTTTAGCGTACGCTCACTAAAAACACAAATCCAGTCCAAAAAAATGAAACACAAGTCATTGTTAAAATGCAACATCCACAACTACCAACAATATATCACAGATTATATAAAAGCAATCAAGGTTCAATGATGAGACGTCAAATGCATGTGTTTTACGAAGCATTTTACATCTCTTTTGTTATCATTTTGGTGTAAGATTGCTA
>JAULKM010101620.1:0-10097 GCA_032355605.1 Rubia tinctorum | reverse complement strand
AAAATAGATTACTCTAGGCGTATATATGCACAGAGAGTGGTTGAATTGTACCGTTTATAATTAGTCAGTGATAATTGGCATGCCATTCTCTAAGCAACAAAGTTTCATTTATATTAGGTACGTACTTCCTTGACATACAATTATTGACCACTTAACTTTTTCAAAATTTAATTTAATAAACTTTAAACATTATTATAAATTTATAAATATATAATAAAAATATCATGTGAAATATTGTTATATTCATTTTAATATTTATTTTTTAAATATTAATTTTTTACGTTGAATTGATATATATATATATATATATATAATTAGATATATTGTCGATTAAATATGATGATGGAAAATCATAAAAAATTAAATGAGTCAAAACTAATGGAAGTACATCTCTTCTTCCTTGCTCAAGTAGTACGGTCAATTGTGTCGAGCCAAAAGTAGAGCTTGAACTTATCTTTTTGCAAAATATGTACAGCAGGGGAAGCCCTAGTTTGGCCAAATTTAACAAGTAGGGCATACCTTTGAATTTTGATACCCTACCAAAACTTTTTTTAAAAAAATTAATCGGGTTCGTAGGGTTTCCGACTCTTTTCTATTAAAAATCAGTTGTTGCTAAAATTGGCGTACATGAAGTGGTGTCTGTAGGTTTACATCAAAGTGATGCCTGAAGGCTTACACATAAGTCCTAATCAATATTGCAATACTAAATAGAAAGCTTATGTGGCATTGAGAATAGGGTCCTAAGAATAAGTGGTTGACATTGTATTGTCATACTGTAGCCACAATAATATCGACTCGAGACTACCATCAGAAATCAAAACAATGAAGTATCAAATAATACGCACGCTAAGTGTTTTGTCCACACTTCCGATCAAATATCTAAGGCAGTCAAAATGAAGTAATTAAAACTCCCCAACTAAACATATGGTTCATCTCTATTTAACCCGTAAAATCTTTTTCCTAAACTAGGAGATTCAAACCAGTCCTTTTAATTGCCAAAAATAATTTTCATCAATGTATAAAATCACTTATAATACGTAGAATTCACTCTAACTTGGCTCCAAAAGGCTGTAAAGACCAAACAAATTGACTTAACAAAATAATTGATCTAAGAACCCTACCAGACCGAATCCTACAAATATGATTTAAATCCTCAGAAAAACAGTATCGCCAAAAGTTCGTTGTTTAAACGACTCTGACTTGGATTTCTCATTTTGTCTCTTTGGATATCAGATCTGAAACCAATCAAATTCTACCGACTCAGGTTGTCAGCAAAACAAGCATTGACAAATAACATTCTTATTTAATACCAAAAATAAAAAAAACCATATAATTTCTGGCCCATTTTTAAAAATTAAAATAAAATAAAAATAAATCAAAGCATAAATTAATTAATAGCCTCCCACCTGAAAAGAGAAAATTAAAAGTATAAAATAAAATAAAAATGAAGAAGTACCCCCGTTACCCTTCATGTCCAGAAAAATACTCGACTCAAGTTGACCCGAATTGAGTCGTTCTGATGAGTCGACCCGCCGTTGACTCGTCCCTGAGATGAGTTGACTCAGTCCTGAGTTGAGTACGAGTTGGCCATTACTGGATCTGAGTTGGCCGACTCAGATTCGAGTAGACTCGAAAAACCTAAGGACTAACACTTTATCGCAGGATGTTGAGAGAAAAACGGGGATATGGGTAACTCGGATCTGGAATGGTTGAGGCCGATTTTGTAGTATGAGGCGGATGTCCTATTCAGGAGCAGCTTCGCCGGTGGACATGAGCAGCGCCGACGCCGCTTAAAACGCTGCTCGAACACCGGATGGAGTACCGCCGAGAACCTTCAGCCCGAGTGGAGTACCGCTTGAGAGCCTGTAGCACTGCGTGAAGGAACACTGCCTTCTGGTGGAGCACCACCGCCTTCTGGTGCAGCACCGACACCTTCTGGTGGAGCGTCGCCACCAGGAGAGGTGCCAGGAGCAGCGACCCGTGGAGACGCCGTCAGATCTGCAACCAGGGACGGCGCATATCTGCAACCCAGAGACGACGTCAGATCTGCAACCCAGAGACACCAAGCACCATCGTGGAGCGCTGCCGAGAAGCGCTTGAAGTGCGTGGACAGCGACCGAAATGCTAATAACTCTGCCGAGTCCCGCCGCGTGTAGCTCCGTGTCAAGCGCCGCCGAGCACCGCTAGGAGCAGATCCGGAGTACCTCCACCACGTCAGATCTAGAACCTGAAAAATCTAGAAATTGTTGGAAACTAGGGATAAGGGTGTTGGGGTGTGGGATTGGGAGGGGGGAGCCACTAGAGGAGATTTTTTGGCGCTGGCAGCCCACCCCCCCCAAGCTGACTAGGGTTTTGTTTTTTTAGAGAGAATGGGAAGAGTAAAAATGAGGAGAGAGAGAGAGAGAGTCATCTTTTAGGTTTTAAGAAACATTTTTTGCTACCAAAACTCTTGTTGCAAACTAACTTTAACTTACTCCCTACGTTCCTTTTCTTTTTTCGTGTTTTACATCACTATTCATTGATAAAATTAATACTCCCTCTGTTTTGTCTATATTGGCAGCCTTACTAAAAAAAACTTGTTTTCTTTTTATTGGCAGCGTTTGTTTTGTTTCCATAAAAGGAAGGGGACAAATTTACTTTGGAGACAATTGTACTCATAATCATTGAGAATTTACACCAAACCATCTGATAGTTAAGCAATATGAATGGTGCAGTAAGTCCCCAACCTAATCTTTCGCTCGTTTATTTTCAAATTTGGGTCCATGATTTTCGAATAATGGAAGCCCAATTTATGACCCAATCTTCTTAAACCTAGAATTGCTTGAGCCATCGTATATATTTATTCATGAAACCCTAATCACTCTCAAAACCCACCTCGTCCATTCCTTTCATCCGCCTCTCTGTGAAACCTCACCGAACCCTACATCTGAATCTGTTCACCCGCCTCAATGGCACACAATTTCTTTGGCCAGTCAGAATCCCCACCCCTCACAAACTTCGACGTCCCTCTTCCCGGCGAATAGGAAGCGAAAGCGAAAGTCCTTCACGATTCTCAGATGGAGGATACCATTGTCGATGAAACCGAGTTGCAACAGATCCTGTCCTCCATCCCCAAAAATGGCATCGGATGCCATCACTTTTACATTCTGGTGGTGGAAGCACCGGCCAAGACGACGTGGAAGGACTGGTGCCGATACGGAACTCTCCGACCCATCTGCACCTCCGGTCAATTGAATACCTGAACTGGGTCAAGAGAACAGGTCCACGTCACTCTGTTGACACCGATGGATGGCCAGTTATTGTTGACACTTAAGAGTCCGAGCCGGAGGCGCCAGTGGATGGGTGGAGGAGCATTCGCGTACGGAACTGATCACTGCCCTGCAGTCCGAACTGATCACTGCCCCGCCGTACATATATAATTTGAATGGAGTGCATATCGACCTGTCCGAGGTACAATCTACTCAGTTTCCTTGATTTTCCGTTTTGTTAAAATAGCGAATTTCTTAATATTTAGAAGTTGCCCAATTTGTTTAAGCTTACGAAATACTGAACCTATTATACTAGTTACAAAGGACCTGCCCAAAATTTTCTAAAAATTCTTTTTGTTCCCTATTGCAGCCGCCGGTTCTGATGTTTTAGCTCTCCTGAAATTGACTGATTTGGGTTAAGGCAAAAGCTTTGTGGGTCGTTTTACAAATGGTTCATGTCGTGTGGAGTAGTATCAGTTCCGTTTTTTGTTTTTTTTGGAACTGCAATGGATGTTTGCGCAGCAGTTGTAATTCCTTTCAGTACTGTTATATGAACACTGGTGCTGTTTGAAAACAAATTTGAGTTCATAAATATGAAACACACTGGTGCTGTTTTTAATATTGAGTTTATTCATTCACTTTGTACCTCTACATACTTTACTTTGTATTAGCTCTGTTACTTACTTGTCGCAGGTTAATCCACTGGTGCACAAACTTTTTCTGGACCAATATAGTTCAAAAGAACCCGGCAAACTCCCGCATCCCACGGAAATGAAGATGTGGCCGGTGTACTACCTGATATAGGTACGACTATGCAAACTTCCAATACTAGCGCAATATGCAATGACCTAGATTTTTCGTACTTTATTGGTTGTGATTTGTTGATATGTTCATTAAGGAGCATACTAGAGAAATATTTCGGTAGGCTGTGATTTTTATTTCCTGCATTCGCTGCGTAATTTTTGTATCTGTTGTGCGCCTATACTGGATTTTGATTTCTTGGTGGTGTATTGGGTGTCATTTTCATTGCCTGTATTCTCAGCATGGGCCCCTCGCATTTCAAGCGATGCGTACTGATTTTGGCTGTATTTTCATGGTTTGGTTGTGTATTGGCTGCGATTTTTTTAACTGTATTGGCATTGTATTCGCTGACCTGTGTACAGAATTTTCAAAAGTAATTTGTAGGGTGCAGTATTTTATGAACCTCTGAACGTTAAATAAGCATGCATGTGAAACAGCATAACAAACACCAAATGAAATTCTAAATTTTTACAAAATTCATGCAACGTTGCATCTTAAACATGTTTACAAAATAATACAACATGTTTAAATTAAGTAGGACAAAAAGGAATTGACTACAACCCCACATGAATGAGTCCGACCATCAACTGAAAATTGTCATCCCATCACTTAACCAATTAGATGTTGCAGCCTATTTGTATAGTTATGTGCCATCAAGTATTGTAAACACTCTCGTACCAATTCTGTATCCACCTCAAGGTTTGTGGGTAGTAAACCTTGTCCTTCCAGTGCCTCCTTTCCCATGTGTGGTAGCTTGTATCTGTTAAACCCCTTTGCATTTCATTATTTCCAACATTACACACTGTAGTGATAAGAACACCATGTTTAGTGTTTTTGGCTGGAGTTGCGTGAAAGCATTTGTAGTTGCTTCTACAAGCTCATCAACGTGCGTGAATTTGTTTTGTGCTGTAAGGATTTTATTGATCTAAAAAATCTCAAATCTAATATGTTTAAATCTGGACTGTTGGGTGGCTGAAACCCCAACCTTATGTTAAATCCATCTGTACTTGCTACTCTTCTGAAATCTGGATCATCATCACATATATGTGGACTTGCATTATCCTGATGAATTGTGATATTTGTGCTTGCAAGTAGGGGTCATTTTCTTTTAATTGCTGGTACCAATTTCTCCAACACGGATTTTTTTATGACTTCTCTGTCGATAGATGGAATTGGTTTTGTGACGATGGTACCTGCTGGTTTGTTTATGCTTGTATTCTTCGATGGTTCCTTTGTAATAAATGGTCATATTCCTATTTTGCCATCAAATAACACCTCCTTGTCGCTGTTAAAAACATGTCTGCATACCGCACATAAGAACATAATTTTTTGGATATATCTCTTGTTCTGAACAGTACAATGAGGCTCTTCTTCATCCGGAAGAAGATAGTACCTCTCGATCACTCTTGTAATGAAAATACATTTCTCATCTATGTGCACAACGTGATGCATATCCAAAAACTTAGTTTTACCATCTTCTATGTCATGCTTCAAATGAGAAATTGAGTAGAATAACCTATTCATTTCATTGATGCATGAGATTTGCGGCTTTACTGCATTTGAGTGGTTGCGTATATGTCCCCTCTTTGATCCATTTGTGCATTTTATTAATGCTAACCCCCAGGGCAACAACATAATCTCTTTGTGTTGTTCTCCGATGCAATGGGACAGCCATTGCCAAATATTTGTCGATATGGATACTTGCTCTTCCTTTTCCCCCTTCATTTTACTCCTTTTTTCCCTTCATTTTACTCGTCAAGTCCCGGACTAACCCTTGCTCATCTTGTGAAATCTGTAGGGAATGGAGGCGGCTGATTGTGCGGACTGATGTGTTACACCTTTGGGCTGCTTCCTTACGACGGCTACGTATAATCTTACAATTTACCTAATTTAGCAGGATGAATTCACCAATTTTTGCACGTTGAATGTCTGTCAGTCGAGTGTGCGGAGTAGCAGATTCCTCAATTGCACGACCACAAAGAAGAAGAGTTATTTGTGCCAAAAGCAGTGGAGAGTGGAGGAAGAAAAAAGGAACCAAGTACAAGGATGGTGCATAATAGTAGAAGTAAGAGAGGAGAACAAAGTGGGTCTGTTTTAAATTAGAATTCAGGCTCTCAAATGGATCTGATGTATTCGTCATTATTTAATAGCAGGTAGGGTGTGTCTGCCACATGAGTAGAATTTCAATTTTTGTTTAACAACTTTCCCCCCTTTTCGTTGTGTAATATGAGTTTGTGGAGGGAAAAATTAGCAATTTCTGGGGCTGCTGTACCCAAAAAGTTTGTAGAGTTTACCTTTTCCATGACAATCCATCTTTCTCATATTTGCTTTATGTCAGTTCAAGTGTAGGCAAAAATCCAAGTGCTAAATGCTATGCTGCCAATATAAACAAAACGGAGGGAGTAAGAATATAAATGTTTGAATAACAAAAATCATGTATTTTGGAGCAATGGATAATGGGGAAACAAAATTTTGGGGCACAGTGTAATTTTCCAAAATTGTGTACAAGTAAACAATGTTGACTTTCGAGACCCTTCCATTCACCCATACATGCCCAAATCTCAAAGTCGCAATAGTATATTATTCAATTGAATTTTGGTGTCGCCAATTTTGTGATTCGACAATTTCAAATTTCTTGGAGGGAGTTAGGTGCAAAAAGTAAAAACTTTACTCGTAACTCCAAATTGAAATCCGCCCGAATGTGATGATACTATATACACCCTCCTATTTTTTTTTTAAAAAGGGAATATTTATTAACAATGCGGTGCGAGAACATATTCATAATTTTTTTCGATTACCCTTTCTTACTTCAAAGTAATCAACTCTAACTTACTCTAAAGCATGTACTAACGCTTTCCAACATTTTACCCAAAAAATAATTTATTTTTATTTCTATATTTATGCAAGAATAACAAAATTCGTGTATTTTGATGAGAAGGATAATGTTGTAACGAAATTTTAGGCCCATAATGTAATTTTTCAGAAGTTATGGAAAAACCAAGTTTTAAACTGCAAATTAGAGGAAATTAAGATAAAATTTTTGACAGTCAAACCTTACTTGAATTTAAATATACAAATACTAATTACTAGGTTGACTTTCACTCATCAACGGTCAACCTAAATTATCTGTAAACCATTATTTACTTAACTTTCTACTGACACTAATAATGTAGTTGGTTTTATACAATTAATAGTTAACTTTTACTCATCCTTTTAATATATAATCATGGTTAATTAATATATAATCATTGGTGTTAATATATAATCATGGTTGCCATTAATACATAATCATGGTTAACTATATATAAACACCTAATTAATGGTTTACTGTTGGTATTTGCCATTGTTTTTGGTTAGAAAGTTCAATTAATTCTAATAACCATTCAAACCCATTAAATATAAGCTAATAGGACGAGAAATTCCCATTATTTTCTAGTTTGGATTATGATCAAATGATTTTTATAGTATTGGGTTACAAGGAGAAATGGGATCGAGATCCCAATCTTCCCTTATACTCATTTAAAATTGGGTAATTATGGGTACCCAATTAATATCCGATTAATTCCCATCTTTTGATGAATATATTATTTAGTGTAATTAGACTCCACACAACCGTGAATATTTTTTTTATTTTCTGTTTATTTTTATAGTTACATTTTCCAAACTTCATCAAATTCCTACTACAACTGTAAACGAGTTTGTTCGAGTTCAAATTGTTTAAAATATTTCGAACTCGGTTCAATTCGATTGAACCTTTAAAATCATAATTCACCTCAAACTCGAGTGAAGTTAATTTAGTTTGAACTTGAAAACGAGCAATAAATAAATATATTATATTATATTATTTACATTATATTATATTATATTTAATAAAAATGAAATAAATATAATATGTTGGCTATGTAAACTCGACGAGATTAACGAACAATATTAGTTGGGTTTGAGCTCGAACTCAAATATTGTACGATCTCGAATACTGCACGAACTCGATCTCGAATACTGTACGAGCTTGATCCCGAATACTGTACGAGCTTGATCCCGAATACTGTACGAGCTTGATTTAGAATATTGTATGAGCTTGATCCCGAATACTGTACGAGCTCGATCTCGAATACTGTACGAGCTCGATCCTCAATACTGTACGAGCTCGATCCCGAATACTGTAAGAGCTCGATCCCAAATACTGTACGAGCTCGATCCCGAATATTGTACGAGCTCGATCAAATTGGAATTCAAGTTGAGATTTGACCGAGCTGTTCGCAAACAGTTTGCTTCGTTTACACCAGAACTGTTCACTAGCTCGAGTTTCATCGCACTAGGGATGTAAACGAATCTAACTGTTTACGAGCATCTCTATCAATGCTCGTATCAAATTCAAGTTTGACCGAATTTGAGCGCAGTTTAACCAACTCATATGGTATTTGAGTTCAAACTCGAGCTCGAATTCAATTAAAACTGGTCGTTAAACTTGTCGGACTTATCGAGCCAACATAATATATATTTACTGAAAAAATATTAAAATGTATATTAAAAGAAAAATTATATTTAATCATGGCTCGAGCGCGAAATCAAAATGGAGCTCGAAAAAAATTAATTTCACTCAAAATCGAACTCGAGTCAAACTAATTTCATTCGAACTCGACCTTGAGCCAATATACTACAGGTTCGCACGAGTTTGAGTCGATTTGGAATTCGAGATATTTTAAACAAGTTGAATTCGAATTAGTAGTTGTTCGAGTTCAGCTCGACTCATTTATGGTACTAAGTGTTGTAGAATTAAAATGAAAGGACATGAATTGTACCCTATCCGGAGGCAGATTATAATATAATTTAAGCATGTTAATGAGTGATGCTCTGTCTAATAACACCAAACTATTAGGCTACTGATTTATACATGCGTTAAAGATGTATAATTTGTAAATTATAGTGATTTTTATGTTAAATATTACATATGCATTTAATTGGGTAATTTTGGATATTTGTTGAGTATTTGTTGGGTTCTCATTAAATTAACATAATTTGGGACTCATTGAGATCAAAATTTCCCATTAACATAATCATTTTCATCCCGCTCAATCCCAAAAACTAATGGGTATTTAATACCCGATTTCATTAACTACCCATTTATTAATTTCTCATCTCATTTCTTCTCAATCCCGCCCAATTGACACCTCTAACTATACAACAAAAGAACAAAAATGAGGATACGGAATTCGGAATCTTATCTGATGTACTCCCTTCCTCCCAACTCAAATTGCACACTTACTATTTGACAATATTCTCTATCAAATTTTGACCGCATATTTGAGTAGATATATGAGCAATAATATTATTGTATGTGATTTGTTATATTCGTCATAACAAGTAGTTTCTCAAAAGTAATTTTTTATTTGTCGTTATTATACGCAATTAAATATATTAATGGTTAGACGAGTTTTTTGATAAGCGCAAAAAAGATTTTGTGCAATTTGAAATAGGACGGAGGGAATACATTCTTAGGAGTAATATTGTTTCCTTGTTAATGTTCAATCAGTTCTTCACATTCATCTATATGAAAACCTATAAACCGGGACATTTGCCTCTTCTTGGTTGACAAAGGGCCTTTGTGTAAATAATATAAATATGTTCTTTCATTTTGGTCCCTGCTGACCTTTCTTGGTCCATTTTTCCCTGCTGCCTTTTGTTTGCATTGTTTTACTTTCTACGGTTTCCTTTGACTCAATATTTTCCACCCGTAATTTCTGGAACTCGCCAAATTCCTGCAGTTTCTGACAGAATTGCAGCCGGTGATGGGACTGCTCAATCGAATTCTTGTTTGCTGAATGATTGGGATGCCTCGTGTGGGAGTGTTTCAACCTTATTTATTCTTTTCCGCCGATGCCCTCTAGGTCTCTCTTCGTTGGTGTCGTTGAATTCATTTTCCCCTTTTCATGGGTATTGTGATACATTTTTATTCGTTTGATATATGTTTTTTTTCCAAACTCAGTAGAATCTGATTCTAAAAACCCTATTGTTTACAGGTTCCTACCGCAGACTCGGCTCAATTCG
>JAULKM010101619.1:0-10099 GCA_032355605.1 Rubia tinctorum | reverse complement strand
CTTGTAGCACCACTGTAAGAAGTGCAACCACATGATTAACGGTTGCATCTGTTCAACACATCTCCTATATAAACATGCATATGCATGCACAGAAATACACCGAAAAATTAAAACCTGACATGGGAAAAACTAAGAATTTTCCAGACATACGCAGAAACCAAAAGTACGGTTACTCAAAAGTATTTTCCTGATTCAAGCCTAGAATAGGAGGGATTCTCGATTGTTTTATCCTCAAAGGGAATTTGTGTAACCCAAGGCTGTAATAGGGTTGAATTACTTTTTAAGGAAAACGTACGTAACACGACTCACATCGATATCCAAGCAAGTTTTTTTTACCACAATCATCCAAGCGTGATTTTACTGTTCCATTGGAATGAAGTATTACAACAAGTTTACCCCAACAATTTGAGTTCTAATGTTTTGTTTCATTGTGATGGTAATCCCACATGTTGCCATATGTTTTGCTCTACATTCCATTTTAACCTAGGCATATATTTGCAAATGCTGCTCAACTTCCCGGTCTTTTTAAACACTTCTTTGAAATGTCCATCTGGTTGCAATTCATAGGTTCAATACTGTATGCGTCCTGATTTTCTAGCCAAAAGAAACAGAATTTCTAGCCAGAAGAAAACAGAATTCCCCCTATACCCAATTCTGCTTTAGTTGGCGAGAGAGTCTACTGTCAATGCGTTATTTTGATGAGGTTAAGCAGCAGAGTTTATTGCCGGTAGAGTTTGTTAAGCAGCATAAGGCTTATTTTGATGAAGTTGATGCCTTTGAAGTTCCCGTGGAAAAGGTCTCAGATGATGCTCTGGATTATTTAGGGGAAGAAAGACATCACATGAAATAGCGACTGTCTAGTATCCACTGATGTTTCTTGTACAATCACACAGGCTTTTTGAAGTTGTATGCAACACTAACCATTAGCTGGTGAGTTTGTTTATTTTAGTTGCTTCTCTTAGAGTTAGTGACATGACCTCTTTTAGATAACATAGTTTTTCTTCTCTTAGGGAAAGCCTAGAAAAAGAAGAAGAATGGGAGATGATGGACACTGCGAATTTAAGGTTGGATTCACTGGAAAATTTCTATTTGATGCCAAGTTTCTAAACAAATATAATTACTAGTAGCGCAAATATATTTTGTTCTTTTTTCATTCCGGATATTTGATTGTTGCTCGGCTGTGCTGTTTATTGTTCCAGACTTCAGGTTTTGTTTCGGTTGTGCAATTTTTTATTCGCCGTGTTCACTCCGGTCTCACAGCTATTATTTGGGCATGTTTGAAGGTGATTTGCCCCCTTTTTATTATATGTGTTCATTAATTAATCCTCTATTTTTTCTTTTTAGTCTTTGATTTGAGATCAAGTACTATACTAATATTTTCTCTATTAATTTGAATTATTCTAGCATCTGAGGAGTGTTTTTTTCAGCTCATTTTATTGATTTTCGCACTATTACTATTTGTTCTCTTCTTTAAATCAATTCATATTTACGCTAGATAATGTTGAAATTTAGAAGAGTGACAGTGACCTTGGGGTTGAGATCGATGAGACCTCAAGACTCTGTTCATGTAGCATAAGTTGCTCTTCTCTAACCATGATCGCTGCAATTCAATGATGTTGTATGATTCTTATTTAAATAATGTCTTTTTAAATTCTTTCACTTTTAACTAACTTTTATGTTGGGTGAATAGTAGATTTCCTTGGTTTGTGGTTTATTCACAAGCTATGAGCTGGTTTAAGAATGTTGTAAATAATTTACAGGGATTTGATGGCTACCTGCTGGACTATTTGAGGCAACAAGCCACTCTTGATACTATGACGAAGCTTCTCGAGTTAGCCAATGTGAGTTCGTTATCATTAGTCCTTTTGTGATCTGACAAACTACTTGAAAAAGACTTATGTTTCTTATGATCGCGGTGCAGGTGGCACACCTTAAGCAGAAGATTGATGGAATGTACGCAGGAGAAATGGTTGGTCAAATACTGTGATATTTGAGGTTTTGATTATCTTTTTATCGTCAATACTTTAAAGAATCTGGATTTGATTGACCATGTATATGATAAGAATAAAGAACACTACAACAAGTATCATGGAAAATTTGTGGACATTTAACCAATGTTTTGACACTTTTGTATTTTATTGGTTTTATCATCAAAAAGAAAAGGAATATGTTGTTTCAAGTCTGGTTTTATTGTGTTGTTAAAAATATGTCTTTTCAGCTGAACAAACTAAGGAAGCCTTTGATGTTTCCAGAAACAACATCGAGCTTTCTTCACTGTTTTATCTTCCTCACCTAATCAAGATGATGTACATGTAACTTATGATGGTTACTGCATTTATTTGGAAGTGGGATTTATGTTCCTTGTAAGCATGTTAAAACCGATCAAGAAAGTTTTAACTTTTCTTCGTGAAAAAATTAAATCAATTATTCCGTATTTTCTTCTTGAAAGCAACATATGCTCTCCTTCAGAGATTTATTGTAAGCACGGGATCAAGATTTCGTGTTGTTGCTCTTGTTTTTTTATTTTTCTCTCTGCTAATTCAGTGAATTTTGCGGAGCTAGGAGTGCTTTGCTGGCGTTTAGATGCTGACATATGTGAAGATGAATAACTCAAACAAATCCGCAAAGAATGAGGCTACTCGAGTATGGTAAGTGAGCTATTCTTTAAGATATTCATATGTGACTGCTGATTGATTCTTATAAATTATAACTTATAGGACTATCTCGATGTTGTGCCTGAGAATATACCCGACTAGGAGGAGAAGATCAAGATGTTCTTCATGGAACATCTTCACCCTGAGGAGATCCGCTGAGGAGGAGATCTATTTCTGCATTGCCAACTCTAGTGAGTATATTAGCAGTCTCTTGACATTATTGTCCCTCGACTTTGTATCTTCTGGTGATTTTATGCGTAAATTTCTTGTGGTAGGCTATTATGATGCGAGGGATCATAGTGATGCTTGGATTCGCGCCTGGCTTAGAAAAGGTGCTTTTATTTTTACTTCCTGCTGGAATCTGTCATCGTTTTACTGTTCATACTTACAACTATATTAACAGGGCAACGGGAAAGAATGAAAGAGTCGGCAAAAACAGTGGCGGAAGCAATGACGATAGCCCAGAGAGAAGCTTCAAGCTCTCAGAGATGCCCAAAAAGTGGTCAACACTCCCGACAGATCCATTCGATGGAGAAGGAGATGCGGACCAAGAGCACAACAAGAGGTAAGTGTTGACACTCTTCGATTATGATTTGTGCTCTAGGTTTTATCAATATGTGTATTAACAAAGCATTGGATGTGAATGTGCATGTGCGTGTGTGTGTGCATGTGCGTGTGTAGAGATGTGAAGATGTGAATGGGCTGAGATTTATAGGCAGGTATATTGTTGCTGCATTCTAAATTTATAATTATGTGAATTTTCATTTTTGTGAATAGTCTTGGATTCTTCAACGAATTATATTGTGGATCCGTAAAAGGATAAAGGAAAGGAAATTATGTGGGTCAATTAGTAGTTATTGGAAGTTGATGTCCTAAATTGCAATTATTAGAAATGGGCTTACTGAATTGCAAATGATAAAGTTTGAGGGACTGAATTGTAATCAGTGAAATTTTTTTATGGTCAAGATACATTTTGCGACGCTTCCCAACGTAGCTTATTTTTTGCGACGCTTTTAGCTCTTACACTTATTTTGACGCCCATGCATGTTCTAATTTTTGCGACGCTCATGCATATCACAGTATTTTAGTGACACCCATGCTTGTTACAGTATTTTAGTGACACGCTAAATATGGGCACTTTCACAAAGTGTCACTAATCATTTTAGCAACGCTTTTAAGTGTATGTACTGTAAAAAAAAAGGTGTCACAACAGGAGTTTTTTTGTAGTGAGACAGAGTGAGTAATAATGCAGACCATTCGTCATTTGTTATTATACTCTATTACTCCCTGTTAGTATTTCACATCGGTGATTGATAGAGTTACGACACAATATATAACATCATGGGTCAACCTTACACAGTACCAATTGGTTTTATGATAGGAGTCCATGATTCCAATATGGTATCAGAGCCCACAGACCTATGACCACCCCTTTTATATCCACGTTTGCGCGATGATTAATGCCCTATCACGTGAGGCCCAACATATTAGATGAAATTGAATTTAGAACCCATCACGTGAGGGGGTGTTAGTGGGAATGGGTCAACCCTACATATTAGATGAAATTGAATTTAGAAAGTAAAATTTTTGATGATCCGAAATAATTTTGTCAAATATAGAAAGTGTCTCAACAAAAAATAAATAATCCAAACAAAAAAGTCATGTTTACGTCTTGTACAGAATATAGGAAGTATTATACTTGTTTAGGTTACTGTCCTATGTACAACTCATATTTTTCGATTTAAAATCATCAAAATTATTTATAATAATGATATGACATATTAAAATTTAAAAAATATACACTACATCTTATAAATTAATTGAATTTAATAATAAATTATATATTAAAAGGTCGATTAAGAGAATGTGCATTTGAAATTATTGCAGGGAGTATGTTCTCTATGTGGTCACAAATGAGAAACGTCGGCCGCTTTTGTTTTCTTCTTTGATAATAACTGATCAACCAAAGTTGTTACAAAATCATTATCAAGATAATTAGTAGCATTTGTTTGTGGCTAATTAATCTTGTGGGAGATTGATCCTATTGGAAAAGTGTAATACAGAAGTTGCATTTCCTCGTTATAAAAATGTCTTATGTCACTATTCAATAGTAAAATTATTATTATATAAAAAATTTGCACAATATTCTAGTCCCATAAAGATAAATCTTACTGTACCATATTTTATTAAATTCATCTTAGCATTTTAATACAATTTTTTTTATCAAGGGCATGCAGAGCCATAAATTTCATACTCCCTCCGTCCCAGTTCAAACTTCATATTTTCCATTTTGGGCTGTTCTAGCTCAAATATCACCTTCTGAAACCTTCCAAAATAAGCCCATGTGACTCAGCACAAAATCCCGAAAATGCCCTTATATTTGCTCTAAATTGCAATTGGGCATGACCCTTTAATTGACATTGTTTGAGTTGTCAGCTCTATTAAATGACGCGTGGGGGGGGGGGGGGGGGTTAAATTTAAGCCCAACGCGCCATCTCCTTCATTGAATGGGTCGGCCCCACTTGTACCCCCCTTTTCAATTTCTAACGCTCATTCTCCCTCAATTATCATGCTCATTCTCTCTCAATTATCACGCTCCATTCTTATCCTCTCTCTCGCAGCATCCAAAGCACCATAACTTTAAACTCTCCAACTCTCTAGAACGCTCCATTCTTACCCTCTCTCTCCGTCTCAATCTGAGGCACTCTCTCCCTAACAAACTCTCAACAACACTCCATTCTTATCTGACGCTTCCTTTATCTCTGAAAAACCCTTAGACGGTCACAAATCTTGAAACCCTCATCGGCCTTTACCCCAAAAAAGTCACAGCTGTGGGTTTGAATCAAACTTTTCCGTAAGCAACCGTAAGTTGTTGCGTTTGAATATGAGTTTTTAGGGTTTCCTTTTGGAATTTTCACACTTTATTTGGGTAATGTCTTCTATTTTGGGTTGGATTACTTGATTTTTTCAAAACAAAATTTCGTTAGGGTTTCGTACATGTGGGTGCGTGTGGGTTGTTTGTTGTTCGAATCCCTTTTTTTATCGTCGACAACGTCATTTTCTGTGTTCAATTGTGATTTTTAGAGTTTATCTATGGAATTTTTACCTTGTCTTAGTAGTTTCTCTGGGTAGTTTGTTCTGTCACCGGTGGTTTTATGTGTTTCTTCCCGATTTTTTAGGGTTTATGTATGGACGCATGTGGGTTGTTTGGTGTTCAAAAATGCTGTTTGTTAAATGGTAATCTGCAAATCTGCTTTTTTTTCAACTGTTTGTATGTAAAAATAGAGTTTTATCTTGGAAAAAAATATTTTCAACTGTTTTTCCAGCAATCTCCATGCTTTTATGAAGTTCTAAAATGATTGAATATGATTTTCTGTTACCGGTTGGCTTTTCTGTGTTTGTTCCCGATTTTTTAGGGTTTATGTATGGACGCATGTGGGTTGTTTGTTGTGCAAAACTATTTTTTGTTAGATGCTAATATGCAAATCTGCTTTTTTCAACAGCTTGTGTATAAAAACAGAGATTAATCTTGGAAAATATTTTCAATTATTTTTCCAGCACTCTCCATGCTTTTATGGAGTTCTAAAATTATTGAATATGATTTTCCTAACATGCTGTAGTCTGTTCTTATAGATCTGGAAAGAAAAAATGTTTAACACTTCTTGTACACTTACAGATCTACATGTTTACTCAGTGTTTTATTCCAGTCACTACTTGTTAGTATGCTTATATGTTTGTCTACTTGGTTGCTGTTTGATTGTGTGTAATGCTGTCACAGCACATGAACAAGGGAAAATGTGACTGGGTTAAAGTCGGGCAATCATCCCCTGCCCATGGCTCAGCCAAGAAAGCCTCTGTGACATTCTAGTTTCGTGAACCTATTTCGGGTGCCGGAGCATCTAGCTCCTTGGTGCTGGAACATCCTGAAATTGAGAGTGACTTACAGCTTTGCGATGACTCCTTCACTTGTTTAGATATACCTGTGGCTACCCACTTCTCTCCCATTAACTTTGATTTTTGGCCCTCGTTGTCTGAAATTGAGGGTTCTGCAAGTAAGGTTTCTCAAGGCAAGGGTTCTGAAATTTTGGGTTCTGAAACTGACCATTTTGAAACTGAGTTTTCTGAGGTCTCTCCCAAACGTGGAGAAAACTTTGATTATCGAAGCATCAAATTTGGTGAGCCCAAATTTTATAAGTAATGAGCTTGTTATTTACCTGGCAACTGGCCCAAAAGGGAGAGGAGTGAAAGATCCTACTAAGGGCATTTGTGCTACCTCTACTGTTCGTAAGGAAATGTATGAAATGTATGAGAAGGCCATTGTAGATAGTTGTGGTCCGGCTGAGTCTAAAAGTCTAGAAAAAATAATCCCTCCAAGTTCAGGTTGTCTTTATCTATTACAATTTTGTTTTGCATACAATTTATTGTTCTTCTTATTCACAATTTTCTAACTGTTTGATTTATGTTTTTCCACGCACTTAGTGATCTGGATGTTTGAGTGTTGGACTTTTGTTACACGGCTGTCCACAAGGCAGTGGTAGCTTTGAAACTGCGGTTATTTTGTGACTGGAACTTTTTTTAAACTAATGTTTGTAAGAATATAACCTTTGGTTATGTTACCAACTTGTACCTGCTTGTGTTTATTCGTGTGTTTGAATTTCATTTGCCTGGGTTCATTCGTTTATTTATATGACCCACTACTTAATTGGCTATGCTTCTTACTCTACCTGCGAGCCACTTCGTGTTGGCTGAACGTGTTATTCTTTTGTTTTATACTGCTATATTATGGGTCACTTCGTGTCGGCTATGTTTGTAACTATACTTGCGAGCCACTTCGTGTTGGCTGAACTCATTATTCTTCTATTTTATACTGCTATATTATGGGACACTTCGTGTTGGGTATGTTTGTAACTATACTTGCGAGACACTTCGTGTTGGCTAAACTTGTTATTCTTTTGTTCTATACTGCTATATTATGGGACACTTTGTGTCTGCCATGTTTATAACTCTATTTGCGAGCCACTTTGTGTTTGCTGAACTTGTTATTCTTCTGTTTCATACTTTTTATATTATGTCGGCTATAATCTGAATTGAATGCAAGGAAACTAATTTTTTGAGGTTTCCATTCAAATATGCATGCTGTCATTAAACATGAGAGTGATTGAGAAGGACCATTCTGAATGAGTACGTGAACAAATAACACAACCAAGCGGGTAGGTCAACGAACTTACCTAGAACTTGGCAGGGTGTTAGTTTTGTATCACATTAGGGTCATAGTTAATGTGGTTGGTTAGAAATCAATGATGAAGATGTGACGGATGACTAAAGTAATTTCAGCCATGCTTTTCGGTTTGAAAAACTGATTTGATCTTGGCGGGGCATTAACACGATTTGAAAATAGCCTGAGATTATTAGAGTCAATGTAATTGAGTCTTAGAAGCTTAAAGCCAATGATGATGATGTTTCATCCTTAAATCCGATTTACGCAACCAAGTTCAGTTGATTCTGAACTTTTGGACTGAGTTTTTCATGTGGATTGTTTATATGTGTGGGACTACATTAATTTGTGCCTAGCCAACATTGTCTTTCTTATTCTAATTTGTTGTTTTCCTATCACTTGGGGTTTTATGAAAATATTTAAAGTAGGAAGACCATAAACGAATGTTTTGAAACTGAAAATGCACCCATACTTTACATTTAGAATTATGATTTTACATTCAAAATGAAACAAGGGTAGTTACATCCCTATTTTACAAGGTTGCACTATTAAAATATATTTTCAAAACCAAAATGCATGTTAAAACTAGTAGCACAACCCTACAAAATATTAGATAAACATCTACTGTCAGCCCATCTCCATACTTAGCAGCAGATAAACAATTTTCCTTGTTCTACCCAGATCAACCATTTGTTCCAAACATCCCCTCACAATTTCAGAGTCGACAATTAGGTTATGTGGTAAGTTTCCCAACCTCATCAATCTTTGTTTTCCCATACGTGGCAATTTGAAGTTATTTCCACCTTTATTCTTAAGGATTTCAATCATGACATTTTATAGAGAAATGAAAATAAGATCAAGTTTTTAGGGTCATTTCAATCAAATGTATGGAAAACATCTTGCAAAAGTCCCTCTAAATTTGTGCTAGGGGTTTCATATTGTAAACTTTGAGTGGATGCAAAAAAAAACCCAGGTCTGTGATGTTTAAATATGGTGACTTTGTTGGCTGGCACACTAGGGTAGTTGTAAAACCATCTTAGTTGGGTGTTGCTTTGAACTCATGATCATTCTCTAATAAATGGGAGGGGGCATTGTCTTGTTGTATGGATTTGTGTTTGCTAGCCCAAACTAGCCACCTAGCTTTTATGGCAGGGAAAACATCATGAATTAGTTTCTTTCTAATGCAATCCCTATTTACTTTCTTAATTGGTGTTAAAACAAGTGTTCCCCTAGACCTATTGATATTGTTTTTCTTGGCTGCAATGCATTCAGTGTAGGGGAAGACACCAATTTTACCATCAAACACATAGTTCCCACCAATATCAAAAATAGGCCTACACACAGCACATAAGAACATTAACTTGGGTATATAATGCTTGTTATGTTAGGTCCTATATGGTTTTACTTCATCAGGGGCTAGAAAATACCTTGTGGTAGATTCGGTTAGGTAGAACCATTTTTCATCAATGTGAATGATGTTGTGCATATCCTTGAACTGAATGTTGCACTCAATCTTTGATAAACACCACTCCATTGTTTCTAGTTTTGCACTTGCTGATAAGAATGGATGAACTGCGTTTGTGTGACTTCTTATCTCTTTGTTATAGCCCTATGGACTGTGTTTTTGCCAATATGAAGGCCAACAGCAACACTTCTGCATGTTCTCCTTTTGGGCAGTGGTATGGCCATCAATGTCGCTGTGTCGATGGGTTTTCTGATTAGACATAGTCTGCCATGTCTCTTTGATCTTGCTGTCACAGCTTCTCCAGCAGCTATCTGCTGCCTCACTTTTGCCCATATGAAACTGATTGACTGGGTGGTAACTCCCATCGAGCTGCTGCCTCAACCCTGGTGCTGTGTTGAAGAACATCTCTTTGGTGTTGCTAAAGTAGAAACTGAGCTAATTGCTGCCTCTCCTCGTCAGTTAAATTGCAACCTACCATCACAACCCCTGCTGCATTCAAGGCTCAATGAAGATGAAGTTTGTGAGGAACCCTAGGTTAGGAAGGGTCAGTTCTTCAGTGAACTGGCCAGAGAAGAACTCTCTGAGAGCCTTAAGGCCATGTGAAATGGTGAGACGGAACTGATCCGGCTCAATTCATTAAATAATCAATCTCTCTCTTCCACATAAACATTGAGCCCACAACTAAATCACCCACTCCCCCCCCCCCCACAATGGTTGAGACATTTCTAAGCCCACTCCATGGACCTCCACTTGATTCTCTCTATC
>JAULKM010101618.1:0-10100 GCA_032355605.1 Rubia tinctorum | reverse complement strand
AGAATATTTCAAGGAAAATTGCCACACATAGAGCACAAAAGTGTACAAAAGTGAATCCAAAATGTCCTAAAATAATCGTATAAAATGGACACATCAGTTGTCGTCGTGCCATCGAAAGTTCTGGTTGTCAAGATATCGGGAATTGAATAAATTTGGATAAGGGTCTTGTCAATCTCTGCCTTGGCTCCCTTGGAATCTTTGTTGTTGCTCTCTAAAAAACTGCTTACTCCCAACAATAAAATATAAGGACTTCACCTCCTCGAAAGTATCCATCACTTGCAGACGTGTGTTGGTCGGGTGATCTAAATTTGAAATTCCGTACACCTTCACTTGTTGCGTCCTCTGTTTCATGAACTCTTTCATCATGGAAAAAAGTGCTTGGACTTGTTCCTCAAGCTTGGGGGAATGAGGGGGCTTCTTTAAAGCCTTCACACGGGATCGGGTCCCAACTAACTTGTACTTTTAGCCATCTCCTCAAACAGACCCATCACATCTTTTGGGCTTTTATTTGCTATTGAACCATGACATGCTGCATTCATCATGCGCATGTCTTTATCGCATAATCCTCAAATAAGTAATAGACATGGTCGCCTTCCTTGAATAGATGATAAGGACAACTAGCCAATAGACGCTTGAACCTCTCCCAGCACTCATATAAGGACTCATTCGAAAGTTGCAAAATATTGGAGAGTTGTTTCTTTAAACCCGCAGACTTCAAAGTTGGGAAGTATTTCTCTATAAAAATCTGTGCTTCAGGTCCATCTAGGAAGTGATGAAGCCTGGTGGGAGGTAATAGAACCAACCCTTAGCCTCTTCTCACCGAGAAAAAGGAAATATCTTCAGATTGTAGTCCTCCCCCAACACCCCCGGTGGTTTTATATTGGTGTAAAACAAATGAAACTCTGAGAGGTATTTGCTGGGATCCTCTTTTTCCATCACGAGGAAAGCGGGCAAGCTTTGGATCATTTTATCTCCAGTGCAAAAGTGACATTAGGTGGCAAAAGCGGGAAGACTATGCATAGGGTTTGACTCTACGGATTAGGAGCCATCATCTCCCTAAGCATCTGGTTGTCTTTCGCCATCTCAACAATCTATTCTTCAACAAAAGCAGCCGGTCCCTGTGGAATCTCTCCTCTGGTTATCCTCCTCCTTCTTATCTGACCACCAGCGTTTTCCACGGTAGATAGTGTAAAGTTCCTAAGTTTGTATTACATATATGTACCATAAACAAGTAACTAGACACTATTAATCCCAAAAAAACACACAGGAAAATAGAATAGAAGTAACTGGAATAACTATTGTGAAGCTCAACAAAATAACCAACTAAAGCTGCAAAATAAAAATAACACTAACTACTCTAGCAACTAGTAATGCAAGTTAACTATCATATATTTTAACTAGCAACCCTGGAAACGGTGCCAAAATTGGAGCCGCGCTCTGTGGGGTCACTAATAAACAAAAAACTTTTTATGGGAGATCAGTTAACCCATGAAGCACTTCACAAAGATAGAAAGTTATAATGTTGCTCCCGTACTCACTACCAACTACCAAATATTAACTAGTGGCGAGTCCGGGATCATCCACAGAGATGCTAGAATTCAAAGGTAAACTATAAAAAACTCACAATCGGCCATCACTCAGATTGTGTGTCGGGAATAGCTAGTGTCATAAACATGGTTTTGGGGGGTTTTCGTTTATGAAGTACCGAGAATGCAAACCAAGAGAACAAAATATATTAAGCTAAGCCTTGGGGATATATGTGTAACATGATCGGTAGATAACCATGATCCTAGATTCTATCTCATACAAAACTCTAAACCTATCCCAATGTTTATTTGTCACATAGTGTGGTTGATAGTTGACACTTCCTAATGTCTATCACAGAAAGGTTCCTATGTCCATCCTATCAACGCCACCTCCGTAATTAGGGAAAGTGAGGGGTGTGATCTAACCGATCTGCACTTCTCTTTCCCCTAAAGATACACATCTCGGGTCTCCACTATGAACGCTTTTCTTTAGGCCCATGTAGGCAAAGGAATTGGCGTCATATGATTACTCTAGGGTTAAAACGACAATGGTTGCTACTACAACCCTAGTTTCTACAAACTATCATGCCCTAGCCTCTTGGGGAGCACTACATCCGATCAATTACGATCAACTCATCGAAAAGGTACTCACGACCTATATGTATACAGTCACATAGCCGATGACTCACCAACCCACAAATATCCTAACCGGTAATTCCAAGGGGACCAACAAGCCTAGCACGATTCATGTCACACACAATAATGGTGCATTAAAGAGTATACTTAACATGTATCATTTCAAGAATGTAAAGAGCAAATCAATCATGATATTATAAACATATAAGATAGGGCGATCTAAAATCTCACAAAATCCCTACCTACTTATGAATAAAAATTAGATCCCCAAGTAAATAAACTACTCCCTAAGTATTGAACGCAATTTTACCATCAGATTTAATGCTCCTGGGAAAAACTAGGAAATACTAAATGAAGAGGGAAGGGTTATTCACTTTATCTCTCTACATGCTCTTAGAAACTAAGAGAATAGAATTAGAACTAATGAATCTTCTATTTCTTACTACTAAATCATAGTAGATTAGAGGTCATTATATACTAGTAGATAGGAAATGGGCTTTAAAGAAGTCCAAAACAAGGGAAACCCTAGGATGCTACATTAGCACGGACTGTGCAATAGCACATGGGTCGCCAACTGGGCAGGGTCTCTTAACCAACTAAGTGTCGCGGCCATGCAATTTCCTTTGGGTATGCTGGCTAGAAGGGTTTTTTGGCCGTCTAATTTGTGCTGCCCATGCAGATCCTTGTGGGCCATGAAATGAAGTTGAGTTATTCACCTTCTGATGGCACAGTTATGCATATCACTGTGGGGCACGTACCGGAACTTTGAGTCTTGATCTTTGAGGATCACAGGTCATGAAAAAGGACAAGGACCAAGCCAGTACTTAGCCGCACGATTCTCTTGGTGGAACGGGCCGTGCAATAGGACATGACCTGCGCCATTACTTAGTCACATGCCATCTTGGTTGGCACAGGCCATGCAGTAGGACATGACTATGCCAGCCTTATAGATATTCCATCTCTTCAACTCCTTATCTTTGGCACATTCCACCTACTACCATGATTAAGCGCGTGGCCTTCGGTTTACTACCATCCTTGCGAATGACCTTCAAATATCTTCTACCATTCTTGCAGATGTCCTTCATTAACATTATCTGAAGTTCTTAGGAGCAATCTACAATGAAGCTCACAAAATAGGACTTAGAAGCTCGTAACCATGCAGCCTAGCTGTTTGCTTATTTCCTCGTATCACTGCGATTTCTGTCAGAGTTGGAAATTTCATCACTATGTTATATAGGGGTCATATTTATTTTGCCGTGTTCATCTAGGTTCGACCGATGATGGCTTTGAATGGGCTTTGTGCGTCCATGAAAACAAAGTCACACATTATGGTGGAATTTTTGTCATTCACACCTAGGGTGACTAGCAGTTGTATGTTACCCAAAAGGTGTCTCTGTTTGTCTTGTAAAACATACAAGAGAAGATGTAGACTTCTTCAGATTAGTTTGCTTGAATCCAAGTTTGTAAAAGCAATGAACGAATAGAATTTTGACTGAACGTCCACCTTCTATGAATATCCTGTAGACCGAGGCATTTCCAGTCTTAGTGACAATGACCATTGGGTCATTGTGAGGTGAAGGGTTGGGAACCATGTATTTTTCGCTAAGTGTTACCGTCTCATTGCAGTGGAGTTTTTTCCAGTTGGTTCTTGTGGTGGGGAGTATCTAGCCTTAGCTTTCCAAGCACCGATAGACAGAGCTTCTTTTGATCCATTGATCGATAGAATTACTTTCTCTACATCATCATTCACCAAATAATTTTCATAACCTACCACTGTTGTCATTTTCTAATACTTTTTTTTTAAGTATTCACCGTGCTTTGGTTTTTTCCAAGGCATCCCCCACTTTGTTGGCTTCATTGTAACAATGTCCTCCATTATCCTTTTTGTAATGGCTTAGTTGACCATTTCAAAAATTCTTCTCGATCTGCCTTTTCAAGTCTCTGCAGTGTTCAATGTCGTGTCCATAGTCCTTGTGAGAAGCACAGTAGTATTCCTTAGACCATTTGTCTGGTGACTTTATGATTGGCATAGGTTCGTGAAACAAGTCCCTATTTTCCTGTCAAATTTCCCTCTGTGACTTTTCAATGGTGTTTCTAGAAATGATGCAATCTGCACCCCTGAATCTTTTCCTTTGAAAGGGATATTTCCTTTTCCTTCTTTCAAAAAGCCCTTCTATGGATCTTCCATTATCCTTTTTCACCTTTCTCGTGCTCTATTTTGCAGTTATTTGCTTCTTCAGTCTACACATGCCTTTTAATCATTTTCTGTAATATTCTCGGGTTGTCAGGCATGTTCTCAGTGAGTTCTTAGTAAAATTCACCTGATCACATACCTCCATTGAATGCACCTAGTGACAATTGGTACGTTAGATTGCGCACTTTCAAGCATTCAGTAACGAACCTATTGTGGTAGTATGCCAGATTTTCATCGCTTCGCTGGGCTATATTGTTTAAGTATGCTATCGTCTTGTAAAATGTCTGCTTTTATAGAAGCTTCCTAAAAATAATTCTTATAAATGTGCCCAAGACCGAATACTACCACTTGGCAGGTTGTCATACCATATAAGCGCTTTCCTAGACAAGAAAATAGGAAAAACTTTGCAGACTAGTTCAATTTCCACATCACGAAATCTCATACTGTTGCGATCGGAATGTAAGAATTCCTTGGGGTCCGTTATCCCATCATAGATTTTCATATGCAATAGAAATTTGAAGTTTCTTGACATTTTGAAATCACGAAGATGCGGTGCCAGTGGTGACTGGTCTATATCGTCTTCTGCCACAATATCCTTTAACTCCTTTTCGTAATTAAAGTTTTCATGCCTCTGACTCACTTTTTGTTTTTCTTTGTGGATTTTGGCTTAATAGTGATCCCTATTTTCTTTCAAGAATGTTGTGAAACCCCTCCTCTCCTTTTCTTGATTTTCACAGGGAAATTTGGCTTTCTCTTCATCTTTATCTGTGTCTTCTCGGCTGCACTCCTGTTCTCGACTGGAATGTATTCTTTATCTTGGTTGGGGTGCATACTCAGGTTATGCATAGCCATTTGTTCTGGTGTGTGATTCTGGATTCTCTTACTTTTGGTGAAAATCATTGTTACCCTAGAAGAGAATAAAGGACTTGGAAAAAGAAAATTTTCATCATCCCCACAAACGACGCGAATGATGTGGTAATCCCTGTCAGGAGAGTTGGCTAGAAATCACCATAGTGCGAGCGTTATCCTGCAAGAAAGACCCCCCAAAAGTGATTCTGGGAAGAGTACTCTGACGATCAAGTCTGTTTTTTCCTTTAGAAAAATAGTATTTATCTGTTAGTCGTGCTTACCTGAGCCTGTGCTGCTCTTCCTATATTTATAGTTGATCACGATCGTGGCACCGCATTGCTATAGTTTCAGATCGTGGGTAGTATCATGGTTTCTAGAATTTTGAGGTCACTTATGAGTATCTTCCCCTTTTTAGGCATGGCTTAGCTTCGTACGATTCGTGGCTGATTCTTGGGCTAGGACTAAAGGCTGACAACTTTTAGTCTGCGGGCTAGGTATACACCAGAATCTAACCTAGCTAAACAAGCTCTCATGGTGTCATCCATAGTGTCAACCCTAACTCCAAATTAATCCATTTTAAAACTCATCCCTCCCACCACGTGACCAACCTCTTGCACTATTTGGACTCATAAGTTGTCCTCCAAATATGCAAAATTCGTTAAAGAAATCTGCCAGTAGCTTGGTTCGGGTAAGTTTCACTCTAGGTGGGATCTCACCATCTTCATCTTCAATGTCCACGTCCTGGACCGATATGGTGTTTTATAAGGCCTTCTTAAACCTGAGATCGAGAGCTGGGAAGAGGTCATCTAGCTAGGGCGGTGTCGTGGTTAATTGTTGTGCGCTTGGTTTGCGAAAGTACCATAAAGTTGAAAATTGAGGCACCACTGTATAGCTAAATAAAGCGATCATCCACGATGGTGATAACAATCATTAAGGTCCTTGCTAACGTATCAATGGTTTACCTCATCTCCGAACGAGCTATGTTTTCCAAAGAAAAGCGAAGGGTGCCGAATGTCCTAAGTATTGTACTGAATGTCCTAAGTATTGTGTCAAAAGCCCGACCATGCCTCTCGTGGGTATCTTGCCGACTTTACTTTTCCCCGTGGCTATGGAATCTTCCACAAAAGTCTCCACCAAGTTGGGGTAGAAATTCCCTTCCAGAGTCATCTAAAGGTTTTACACATCTAGGTTGAGGCATTAACAAATCTCCCCATATCAAAGAACTCTCATGGATAGGAGCCAGTGCACGTACCAGAAAATTGGGTGGACTATTGAGGTAATCTTGACCAAATGGTTCCTACCCACGCCCACCAAGTTCCACCAAAATATGTTCAACAAGAATGGAAGCCCTGGTTAGTGAGTCTTTGGAACTTCCTTCTTATATTTCAATCCAAATGTTCTAGCGACTTCCCTATGGTTCATTGAGTACTCCTTGTCTTCCAAGTGAAATGCGATGGTCCTCCTCCCATCATTGTTTGATGCTTTCTCCACAGTTTCCAAGAACTCCAAAGTCCACCTAATGTACATGCTAGAGTGCATCTCTAGGGAGCCCTCTAGGCCTATCTGACCTAGCAAGTAGGTGACGAGATCGAGTAGGCTTATTGCTACCAAAGTCTGCTTGCACGCGAACTTGGTCTCCAAGATGGTCCTTTTTGGCCTATTGAGATAATTCCATTTTTGGCCCGCACTTCCGGTAATGTTGGTGAATCCCATGAACTCATCCACAACTATGGAGGGATTAGGAGGTATGGGACTTTTTGCTCGTCTCCCAACTTTAGCCGAACCTTTACCTTTGTCACCTCGGGAAGTTGTTCCTTTCTCCGTTCTACTCCTTTTAGGATCCATTCTACCACAATAAGAGAAAGATAGTAATGAAACAAATACATAAGAATATGCATCAAATATCATTTAACAAGAACCATTCTTCCTAAATACCAACACATGGCAAATCATGTCATCTCAACACAAGGATAATAAACTTCCCCCACCCTTAGTTCAATACAAAACCATGCATATAACCCACATACTTCCATAAAACACCAAGCATTTCGAAATTAAAATCTTTCCACATATAACACAATCATGCTAAAGAAATAAAGTAAACATAAAGTTCAAAGAGTTACTCTAAATTGGAGACTAAGAGATGAAAATCATACAAGAAGAAGCAAATAGTGCTCTCCCTAGAGAGAAAGTGTCCAATTTTTGAATTTCTCAAATTATGAAGTGAAGATGGATGGTTTTAAAGTACTTGGAGTGGGTTGAGTGATTTTTATGGATGGGATGAGGTACTCTAAAATCATATTCAGAGAATAAATAACCTTCAAAAAGTGGGTTGTTCAGGAGAGAGACAAAAAGGAGGTAGTAATGGTTTAGGAAAAAATAGATATTTTTGGAGTGAAAGCTTCAATGAATTCATGATCAAAGAATGTGTTAAAGCTTGGTGTAGTACCACTGGCACTAACTAACTTGGAGAAGAAGAAATCTGCGGAATTAATGGGGAAATGCTTGTTTTTTATTTTGCCAAAATTTTGCAATTCCGCGCCTTTGCAGTTTTTACTGATTGGCACGAGGCATGACATGGTAGTACCATATGAAGGCTTCGTGCCAGTTTGTCTTACATGGGCAGAATACCTTACACGATCTGTGCTCCCCAGCACATTCATTTTATAACACTTTTTCATCCGAATCCTATTTATTCCTAACCACAAACACAAGACTTGATCTTAGACATAACAATCAACCAGAATTCCACAACAAATCCTTTGTTACATAAACACAAAATGCAAACAATAAACTACCAAAAATACTAAAACAAAACAAAGAAAAACACCATATGTTTAATGTCGTCTTCACAACTTATTCTTCATGCATTATAATTTTAAAAAACCTTAGCTTGGGTCCCTGGAGTCGCCATCTGCAACTTCACCCGTGATGACCTCTTTGCGGAGTGGCCACTACAAAGTGTCACCCTTACCTTTATGCTCCTTTCCCACAATCGATAGTTTATATCCATATTTAGCTAATCTTTACCCCTTAGCCGTTTCCTCGAGTTTAGAGGGTAGCCTAGGAGATTTTAAATTCTCGCCACTCTCCACTAACCCTTGAACGTTAGTGAGCATAGAAAGCAATTTATAAGAGAAAGGTCATCACTAAACTCATGCATGGTATAGGTGTCATCAATTTTATTTTTAAAATCAAAGATCAAAGCACTCTTTCTCTCATCAATACCATAGTTTGGGCACACATCATCATCAATCATGCAAGAATCATCAAACTGAATAGTTTCATCACATAAGTTTATTCCATTGCATGTAAGAGAAGAAGTAGGTGGTTCATACTTAGATTTGTAAATTTAAAAACAAACTTTGTCAACAACATCATCTAAGGTTAGGTTTCCCAAATGGACATCTATATTTTTCCTTAATGTTTTTTTAATAACATGAGCCCTAATAAAATTGGGGGTGCACCTTCATCTTGTACTATATTAAGGACATAGAAGTCCTCCGGGAACACTGGATTACGAACCCTTACCATTAAATCCATAAATATACCCCCAGGGCTAGCTTGGGAGTGATCGGGTAGTTGGATAATCACACTAGTGTCTCTAAGTTCACCTATGTCAAGATTATCATAAGGCTAAATGAGATAACATTGATAGAGGCACCAGAGTGAATCATAGAATTTATAACCAACTTTTCTCCTAGAGAAATAGGTATTGAAAACAATTCAGGGTCATCACACTTCTTAGGAATATTCTTGGGAGCTAAAGTAGCTACTCCCTCTATTTTCAATTGACTTATTTTTCTAGTTGGTTTGTTCCTTCTTTTAGTGAAAGCATTTTTCAAAAATTTAGAATATGATGGAATTAGTTCAATGACATAAAGAATCAGGATGCTAACCTCAACCTTTTCGAACACTTGATGAATTTGAGTTTCGTTGGAAAAAATGATTCTCAACAAAGGCCTCAAATTCCATATAAACCTCCACAAAATCAGACTTACGTCGTAGAGTAAATAACCAAGTAAACCGAGAGTGATCATTAATAAAAATGACATAATAAAGGTACCCGGCGCGAGAGACAACAGGTGAGGGTCCCCGTAGGTCACAATGAACTAAATCAAGTATGCGTGGTACACATTTTAAATTATCATTAAAAGAAAGGCGCTTGTCCTTAGCCATCTCACAAGAAGTACATAAATGAGGCTTTGGCAACAATCTAGTAACTGACAAACTACCAATTTTTTTAAAGATGAAATTACAGAAAAAGGAACATGTCCTAACCGACTATACCATAGCTCAAATGAGGCTTTGGCTTTATTTTAATTAACAAAATAAAATAAAGCAGCACCACCGTAATCTAAAACGTAAAGATCTCCCTCACTGTGTCCTCGGCCCACGAGCTCCTTGGTAACCTTGTTCTGAATGGTAAAAGAAGTGTCATCAAAACAAACAATAACATATAGATCCCTTATTAACTTGGCAATAGATAATAAATTCTTGTGATATTTGGAACAATTAAGACCTCAGATAAAGTAAGGGAATCAGAAATCCGGGAATTGCCAGTATGGGAAATATTTAAAGCAGAACCATTACTAAAATAAACATGATGATTACCTTGATAATGAGTGGCGCTATCCATATTAGAAACCAAGATAGCATATGATTGGTAGCACCAAAATCCATATACCAATCAGGGGTGGCATTCAACTGCTGATAATGTGGCTGAGCTGTGTTCGTGGAGTTTGCAACATCATCACGAGCAACATGAGATAGCTTGTAGCAAACTTCAGAAAGGTGACCATGGTAATGTCACCATTGGCAAACATATGTCGGATGCCCAGATTGAATAGGAAGGCCGCCGCCGACCGGCGACGGGATACGGCCACAACCACGAC
>JAULKM010101617.1:0-10100 GCA_032355605.1 Rubia tinctorum | reverse complement strand
TGGATTTCACCGAACTGCGTAACCAAGTCGTGTGTCTTGCGTGATTTATTTATTTACGTACTTGGTTAGGTATAAACTTACGTTGGAACATAGGGTTGATAGTTAAAGCCTAAAAACGGTAAAACCAGTTTTTCAAAAAGCATTCTTCACCGCATCTTCAACCTTATCTTTATCAATGGAAGACAAGGTGTTGTTGCTTATGCTTTCCCTCATCCGATAAACGTATCTTACAAGGTCATCCCATGATTTGCTCTTCCTCTTGTGCATATCATCCTCCTCCTTAAACTTGTTTGCTTCCTTTATCAGCATCTCGATTTTCGACTCCGATAGACCCCCACTTTTGATTGTGACGCTGTTTTCTTTGCATGTAACTCTGTCCTTAGCGGACACTTTCAGTAGACCACTGGCTTCCAGTTCAAAGGTAACATCGATCCTATGGATTCCCCTAGGGGCCAGTTGAACACCGGTGAGGTCAAATTCACCTAACCGTTTGTTTTGGCTTGCTTTTGCTCTTTCACCCTCTATCACTGTAAACCGAGCACTGATCTGATTATCTGCGGTCGGCGTGCATCCTAACTTTTTGGTAGAAGGGATGGCGGTATTCCTTGGAATCAAAACACTCATTACATCTCCTTTAGTAGAGACGCCTAGAGATAACGGAGTAACCTCCGTCAACACAAGTTGCTTTATTATGATGATACTATCATCCCTTTGGCGCCTCGCTTGACCGCCAGCGCCGGATACGGTCCTGTTCTTCATCTTTTCATCCTTCAAACATCCGCTCAGGTTTGTAGCTTGAACGGCTGCGCCATAAGCCACGGCTTTATCAGGATTAGTGTTTCTGCAAAGCTCCTTCCCATTTAGCAAGTCCTGTAGCAATTGCTGAACTTTTGGAATTCCGATTCATTTTTGGATCTACATTTGGGAAGGTTTCAACAGAAGTGTTCATGCGTATCTTAAGTTTCGACCACATTCTTTGCAAAGTCATTATTCCTTCTGACACTACATTTTTCGCTCCTATATTTACATATATGTTTGCTTTTTAGACATGTTTATGGATTCTGAGCTATTGTTAATGCAGATAAATGTTTACAAACAGTAAAAGACAGGAAAAGTGCATTGGACAATCTGGAACTCCCAGGGTTCAATACCTTCAGGTACCCTTCTTATCACAAAAATTCTTGATGCATATTTGTGATTATATATGGCAGTTGAATCCCCTTTTGTTTTGTGTGTGTGTTTTCTTTTTAGGAATTGGCAACTCAGTTTCAGAATGCCAGTGATGAAGGTGGTCTCATTTTAAATTCAATTCTAGTTAATCTAGTACATTTGACATGCACAGAGACGCTTGATCTCATTCGCAACTCTTGATTGTAGAAATAAAAGAGAAAATTGTTTCTAATTTAGAAAAATTTGCTTATGATCCTTTCAATTACACCTTTATACGCCAGGTAATCAAAAATCTATAAGGAAAGGATGAAAGCATGGCATGAAAAGATAATTGTGAAGAAGGACTTTGAGATAGGACAAAAAGTCCTTGTATACCAATCTCGACTTCTCCTCTTTCCAAGTAAATTGTGTTCAAGGTGGATGGGTCCGTATGTGGTCGCCAAAGTTTCACCCCATGATGCCATAGAGGTGGAAGATGAGAAGGATGGAATTTAAATGCGAATTAATGGGCAAAGGTTGAAGCTTTATTTTGAGGTGGGGAATTTGAGATTATTCGAGGACAACCTGCTCCTCAAAGATCTAATCTATGAATGAACTCTTTTAAGGTAAATAAGTCACGGGGACGATACTAAATATACCCATTGGTAGTGTTCTTAATTTTTTTGTCTCATTTTTCTTTTATATAATTTTTGTGGAACTCAATTATGCTTGGTCTCGTGGTTTTTTTATAGGGAACATTTTGATTGAAAGATGGAACAAGAACAACATTGGAGCACTTATACTATTGGTGCAACCATCAAAGTTCCCCCACAATTTCCATGGAGACAAAGGGAGATTCGCTATGGGACACTACTCTATCTTCTTGGGAGTTGTACTTTATGTAACTCGACATAATTCGGGTGACCAACTTTCATTACTAATTATTCCCTTTCCCTACTCCACTTTCGATTGTTGAAGTTCGTATGATGCATTGGTGACAATGCATAGTTTATGTGTGTGTGTGTGTGGGGGGGGGGGGGGGGAGTAGTTATGAACTTAAAATTTTCCACCAAGATTTCTTTGTGTTGTTTATTTTTCCTTATTCTCCATGTAGTATGTAGACTACTTTGGGGGCATTTGTGCTACATTAAAAAATTGAAGAAAAAAATATTCGGCTAAGTCGAAAACCTGAAAGAGTGGAATAGGTAAAAATGGGAAGGCCCGGTTAAGTTGAAAAATCCATGTAGGAATGAGAGGCCAAATTGTGTGGGAAAATGTGAGGATGAGCTTTGAAAAAGAAAAAATGTGTGAATCTAGGATGAAAACCCTAGAGGATTCCTAGGAAAAATGAGAGAAAATGAGAGAAATTGAACTTATTTATGCTTCTCTTGGTTTGTCTATATGGTAGCTTCTTTGGTAGAGTAAGCTAGTTTTACACACATACATTTTGAACCTCGCCTTTGAATGGCATGTTGGTTGTTTAGATTGTCTTAGTTTTTGGGATATGAGAGTGTAAGAGATTCTTATGTCTTGGGGCTTAGGGTAGTCTAGGAACAAAATGTTGGGTGTTTTAGGAAAACCTTTGCATGCTATTGTATGCTTAGGTCTTTGCTTGTTCTTGTTTACTCGAGGACGAGTAAAGTTTTTAGTGTGGGGGGATTTGATGAGACATCAAATACATGTATTTTCCGAAGCATTTAACATCTCTCTTAATGTCTTTTGGTTTGTAGATTTCTAGATTTAGGTAGGTCTACATTGTAAGGGGTTTGATAACCGTTTTTGGTTGTTGTATCTAAATCCTTCTTTATAGCCTACTTTAGGTCTAATGGATTTTGGTCCTTTCGAGCATCTAGATCCTTTTTGTGAGCGTCATTTGTATATTGCTTGTAAGCACTTCAGATTATTTTAGAAATCCATTTGCAAGGATTGTAGTAGATTGTAGAAGGCCATTCGCAAGGATGGTAGACGACCGAAGACCACGAGTCAAAATGTGGTAGCAGATAGTTGCTGCGAAGAAAGGAGAAAGTTTGGGAAAAGTCAAAGAATGACATGCGTCGTGTAACTTGGCATGGCTTGTGCCAAAGCTCATGCAGATAGAACGAGGCCAGGAATGAGGGATATGTAAACCAGCACGGCCCGTAGTCAGAAAAATGAATTAAACACAAGGCCAGATGACGGGTCTTGCACTTTGGCACGACCCGTGCCATCAGAAGCTACGAAAGAAAGCTCCAGACGATGGGCCATGCACTTTGGCAAAACCCTTGCTATCCGAAAGGCGTATGCCCTTCCAGTCCATGTCCCATGGCCATTTGTACACTCCCTGAAACTCCCTAATGTCCTATTGTCTTCCGTCATCTCAACAGTCTCCTCAACTACTACAGTTGGTCCTTGTGGAACCTCTACCCTAGATCACTTCCTTCTCATTCTTTAACCACCAGCGTTATCCGGTAGGTACTGTATAGTTCCTAAGTTCGTGGTATGGGAATGTACCATAAACCAGAAACTAGACTATATCAAACCAGACATACACTAGCAAACATATTAGAAGTAACCTGAACAACTATCACAAAGACTCAACACCAAAAACCAACTAAAGCTACAAAACAAAACCAAATTTAAAGACACTAACTACTCAACCAAGTAGACATCAAGTTAAAAGTTAAATCTTTAACTAGCATCCCGGAAACGTCATAAAAATTTGATCTGCACTCTGTGGGATCGTTAAAAACGGTCAACCTTTTGGGAGATGAAATTTTAACCCACGGAGCGCATTGGAATCAATGATAGAATTTATAGATTTGCTCTCGTTCTTACTACTAAACTATCAAGGGGTAGATAGCGGCAAGTCCGGGGTTATCCACAGAGATGCTAGGACTTTAAAGGTTAACTATGCACAGCCGCAATCGGGTCGTCAATCTTATCACATGTCAGGAATAGCTAATGTCGTAAAACAAGGTTTTGGGAGAGGGGGGGGGGGGTGGTTATCTAACAACTACAATCATGCAAAGACAAAATTATAAAATATATAAAACTAGCACTTGGGAATATTTTCGTTACATGACAGGTAGTATATATCGATCCCAGATTCAATCAAGTACAAGACGTATAAATCTACCCTAATACTTATGTCACATAGTGTGGTCGATAGTCAACAATTCCCCCTATCTATCACACAAAGGTGCTCTCATTTTCTTCTACTGACACCACCTTCGTAATTAGGGAAGTGCAACAACGGCCCTGCCGCTATGCAGTTCTATTCATTCCCTATAAAGAATTACATGCTAGGCACTCCACTATGAATGCTTCTCCCTAGGACTATAGAGGAAAATGGATCGGCACCTTTCTGTGACTCTAGGGTTGCAACGACAAGCGTCGAATTATGCCAACCTAGCTGCTACTACTATTGTGTCCTCCTATCGAGCTTTTGTCCAGATATTCACTAGCGAGTAGCCAATCTAACTAGTGTACGATCATCGGAGCGGTGATCATGACTCACGTGGATACACTCACACGGTTGCGGACTTCTCACTCCTCCTATTACCCTAGCCAACACGCCCTATGAGATAACAATAGTGCACCATACAATGAAAGTAGAATAAGGTGTATGCCGACATAGTATATCAATCATGCATTTAACAAGAATGTAAGGCACAAGTCAACACAATATTCACAGCATTAAAAGATAGGAAGATCTTAGAATCTCACAAAATAACTACCATGTTATGAATACAAATATAATTCCCTAAGCTAAATCACTACTCCCTAAACATTGAGCCTAATTGATACATTATATTAGATTCCCTTGGGCAAAAAAAAGGAACTACAAGTAAGAGAGAAGGGTTAGCCCCTTTCTCTCTCTACCAACTCTTAGGAAAATTAGGAGAATGAAACTAAGACTAGCCAAACTTAAAACCCTAGTAGACATAGGCTCCTATATATAGTGTAGGAATTGGGCCTTAAAAGAGGCCCTAAATGGGCATCCTAAATCCTTGCTGCCATCAGGCATGGGCCATACTATAGCACACGACCCATGTGGCATATCCCGTGTAATACAGCAGGGGCTAACGGCTGAGTACTGGTCTTCAGGATTTTAGAGCACACGACCGCATGTATCTCTACAGCCCACCGTCTGGGAACAATTTCTGAATGGTTGAAAGACACAAACTGTGTATATCCTCACGGGCCGCCAGGTGGAAGCTTGATTTCACCTTCTAAACACGCAAGCCATGTAGAACTTTGTGGGCCTTCAACTGGGAGTCAATTTCTGGAAATTAATGGCGTGGGTGTTTACCTAACAACTACAATCATGGAAAGACAAGAGTATAAACAATATAAAACTAGCATTTACGGATATTTGCGTTACATGAAAGGTAGTATATTTTGATCCTAGATTCAATCAAGTACAAGATGTATAAATCTATCTGAATACTTATGTCACATAGTGTTGTTGATAGTCAACACTTTCCCCCGTCTATCACACAGAGGTGCTCTCATTTTCTTCTACCGACATCGCCTCCGTAATTAGAGAAATGCAACAACGGCCCCATCACTATGCAGTTCCATTCATTCCCAGTAAAGAATTACGTCCAGGCACTCCACTATGAATGCTTCTCACTAGGCCTATAGAGAAAAAGGGATCGGCACCTTGTGGTGACTCTAGGGTTGCGACGAAAAGAGTTGAATTATGCCAACCCTAGCAGCTTCTACTATTATGTTCTCCGATCGGGCTTTTGTCCAGTTATTCACTAACGAGTAGCCAGTCTAACTAGCAGACCTACGTGGATACACTCACACAGTCGCAGACTTCTCATTCCCCCTATTACCCTAGCCAACACGCTCTATGAGAAAACAATAGTGCACCATACAATGAAAGTAGACTAAGGTGTATGCCGACATAGTGTATCAATCGTGCATTTAACAATAATGGAAGGCACAAGTCAACACAATATTCACAAGCATTAAAAGACAGGAAGATCTTAGAATCTCATAAAATAACCACCATGTTATGAATACAAATATAATTCCCTAAGCTAAATCACTACACCCTAAGCATTGAATCCAATTGATACATTATATTCAATGTCCTTGGGCAAATCAAGGAGGAACTAAAAATAAAAGAGAAGGGTTAGCCTTTTTCTCCCTTTTCCTACTCTTAGGAAGATTAGGAGAATGAAACTAAGACTAGCCAAACTTAAAACCCTAGTAGACATACGCTCCTATATATAGTGTAGGAATTGGGCATTAAAAGAGGCCCAAAATGGGCAACCTAAACCCTTGCTTCCATATGGCACGGGCCGGGATATAGCACACGGCGCATGTGGCATAGCCCGTGCAATATAGCATGGAACACCGGTTGAGTGCTGGTCTCCGGGATTTCTGAGCTCACGACCGGAGGTATCTCCATGACACGCCGTTTGGGAACACTTTTTGAATGTTTGAAAGACACAGGCCATGTATATTCTCGCGGGCTACCAGCTGGAAGCTCGATTTCAACTTCTAAACGTGCAGGTCATGTAGAATTTTATGGGCCGTCGGCTGGGAGTCAGTTTCTGGGCAACTGATGGTGCGGGTGTGCAAATATTTGTTGTTGGTCTTCTCATATGAAACTTGAATTTGCACGGGCCATGCAATATGGCACGTCTCGTGTCCATTCTTAGCCACACGAGGCTACTTTGAACTACACGGGTCGTGTTGTTCTATGCGGCCAATGCCAAAGCCCCTTGGCACCATTCTCTTTGGCTGGCACAACCCGTGTAGTATTACACGACCATACCAGTTCTTCCTTGTCGATCTTTGACTCCTTTTTCCTCTTGGATTGGTTTCATCTACTAACACGTTTTGACTTTTAGCCTCCTGTCAACTACCATTCTTGCGAATGACCTTCCATTATCTACTACCACCCTTGCAGATGGCCTTCTACAATCTACGTCAAAGTGCTCTCGAGCAACTTACCAATAAGCTCACATAAATGAAATTTAGGTGCTCATGAGAACATGGTGTCCATTAGTTCTAATAAGTATAAAAAAACTAAGGATTTATACAATAAAAGCAACAATGGCTATCTAACCTGACTAAACCTAGCAATCAACCAACCAAAAAATAAAAACAAATGTGCTAAAGGAATTGGTTAACACGTGCTTTCATGTGTAGACAAGCTCCCAAGCGATAACTTAGCTACTGAAAGTCATACTAATAATCCAAAGAAAAGTAAACATAATCAAAGATGAAAATAGATGAAATAAAAGTGAAAACTAGGGTTTTGGAAGAGGGGAAATAAGGGAAGAAGAAGTTGCAAAAGAGAGGATAAGAGTTGGTATTTATAGTACAAGAAAAAGCAAATAGTGGGCAAGGGCAGCCGTCTTCATTTCTTCATTTTCTTGTCTAAGTCATCCTCAAAATTTACTTCTTTGTATTCCATTTTCAACTCTTCAAATCCCAAAAGATAGTCTTCAAGTCTTTAAATCTCCATGTAATTGCCTTGTCACACAAAATTTCCTGGAAAAGTAATAAGAGCTCAAAAATCGCTCTTAACTCTCCTAAGAGAATTTCTAGGCAAAATAAAATATCAAGAGCATAAAAGTATACAAAAGTAAGTCCAAAATGTACTAAAATAACTACATAAAATGAACACATCACACGCACTCAGAAGCCCGGATGACAAGGTCTAGACGTTTGCATGGCCCATCTGCTCAATTCCTCAATTTTGAGCTTCCAGAATATGTCTCGTGCAATAATGCACATAACGTTCTAGCCGTGCCTTCCAAACTTGCACAACCCGTTCCAGCATGGCACTGGGGTTTTCCAACTTGGATTTGTTTAGGCCAATTTATCCTACACTATATATAGTGTCATCAACCTCCTAGGGTTTAAGAAAGTAGTTAGTTAGATTCATTTTTAGTATGTTAGGCTGGAAGGGAGGCTAGGAAAATTCTCTCCAGGGTTTTCTCTCTTCTCTTTTCATTAACTCCTTAAATTCATGGAATTTATTCCTATGATTGCCATGGATCTCATGCTAGTAGAGTAGTTTAATTTCTTAGTGTAGTTATTTGTAAGCATGATTGACATTGATTTATGAGACTTATTAGATTCATCATATTTTCCATGTTATAAATATCGTACTTAATTTGTGGTTCAATTTCTTATTATGATTTATGCTATGAAATATGTTAAGATGCGCACTTGATTTATTTCTTTCATGATATCGTGCTAAGCTTAATGCTAATTTGGGAGTGTTGGATTACTGGCGCTATGATAGTCTTGTGAGTACCGAGAGAATGTATGTGTTAGATTCCCCTTGTGAGTGTCGAGAAGGTAGTGTAATATTAATTATCTAGTCGTGTGAGGAATTACATGTTAGGAGCATCGGACCTACCGTGTTGATGTTATGAAAACCCTATCGGGAGAAACCCTGGATTACCCCGATATTTGAGCATTTTAAGTTTGTAGCAACTAGGGTGGCGCAAACTCTAGAGTTATAATGTGGTAGTGATGTCCTCTTTTTTTGAGATCTAGGATGCATGGGTTCTCATAGTGGAGGTCCCAGTTCTGTGATTGGGTTCACCCCGCCTAACTGTTGTGGCCTACGCAAGGTATAGCTCCTTTAAGGTGGACCGGTTAACTCCAGGAGTGAGCTACATGGACGGTCAGTAGAGAAGCGCGCCCCTAGAAAGTTACAGAGGAGGTGATAAATTAAGGAGGGGAATAGCTAGTTGTGTGACAGAAAATGGGAGTTCCAGGGAATAAACATCTCCACACACTATGTGATATAACATGAAAATAGGTTGATCGTTGCTTATTTGAATTTGAGTTTAGGATAAAATCTTTACGTCAATCATGTGATGCAATTAACCCAAAGATTAGTTAATCCATAATTTCTTGTTTACTTGCATGATTAGTAATTTTCTCTTCAAACACAAAGCCTCCCTGTTATTATCTGTTCCGGACACACACTTGGGGTGACGCCGAGAGTGAATTATGTTTGGCTAATCCTTCAGATTTGATCCGACGTCGATTCTGGTTTTGGGTGTTCTAAATCTCAACTGTAACCCCTCTGATATCGAATATTTCAATTTTTTACTTCAAATTTTCAAAATCGAAGTTAAAAATAGCTTTTAACATTGGTTTTTTAGTTTTAAATCATGTTTTTTCAACCGCCGAAATTAAAGGGGCAAAGTTAAAAGTCATTTTTGTAGCAGTGGTGATGACTTGTATTAAACACGTCACATCAAATTTGCAAATGCGTGGGAGAGAATCAAATGTACAGGTACAACTCACGCTGGAATAATTCAACTTCTCTCTTTAATGTCATTTTAGTTCTTAGGGAAAATGAGAAATTTCTTTTTATTTCAATCTGATTACATATTATCGCACTAGTTGATTATTATTAATCAGTCAAGCCAGTTCCTCCCACCTAGGTCCCCAGCTTTGCTTTCTTTTCCGGCATAGAACCAGCTTCAACTCCTACTATGGAACACTTTTTTTCTGGTTGGCTAGTTGGTAATTATTTTCATCCGCCGGAAGAACAACAGAGAAGCGTCTTCGCAGAGCCAGTTTCCCAGTCTAAGACCCTTTAACTGTTGCTATAACCATAACCATTGGAATTGAGATTGGAATAAAAGACTGTTCCAGGTGTTAGGAGCCATACCAACCATTCTTTGCTTCAAAAACTTAAACGATTTTCTGAAAAATGAGAGGACTGGCACCTTACTTTATAGAACCAAAATTGAATAAACCAAAAATTAACTGTTGGAAAAACCAAGAAGTGGATATACATCGATGTTGATGCTTCCTTCCAAGGAAAGGAAACTAAGCAGGAGTGGCAATAGTCAGTAGAGATTGTACTGGTGATTTTATTAGTGAAAGAATGATTTCCCGTAATCATTATTATTGATGATCAGGAGAATAAATAGAGTACAAGACATAAAGGTAGAAGAGTCCAAGTATAACTCTAA
>JAULKM010101616.1:0-10101 GCA_032355605.1 Rubia tinctorum | reverse complement strand
GGAGAAAGAAGAAAATGAATGGGGAAAGAAGAAGACTAACAGGGAACTTAAGTCTTTTCCATTTTTTTCTTTTTCCTTTATTTAATAAGGGGCAAAATTGACATTTCATTAAAATTTGGCCAATTCCAAAGTTGACTATTAGAGTCAATGGCGCACGGGTTAGATTGACACACAATTTATAAAGTTAGGCTTATTTTAACACTTTCACCCTAAAAGTAGGATTAGAAAAACATATGACCCTTCCTTAAATTTCATCATATCAAAATATATAGATTGGTATTTGCTGATGCTTACAATATCCCACGAGTTGTAGTTAAATTTATGTCTACGGAATTTTGTGTAGAATTTAATATATTGGTGCTGAATTTAATCGGGAAGTCTCATGAAATGTGATCAATTCATAAAATCATTTTTACTTTTTACCTTAAAAATATATTTGAAAATAAATCAATATTGTATTTTATAAATTAGAACAAGTAATAACGTGTATTTCAATGTGAAAATATAAAAATACTATAATATAAAAAGTACAATATTTGACATTTTAAATTTCCTGGGTTAAATTTAGGGTATTGCTAAATCACGCCCTTATATTTTACTAGTTTACATCCTAATACGATTATATGCGTATAATATTAATTTTAAATTCTTTTAAAAAATAAAAACAAACCCCCATCTTTGCCTTGCTGGTGCCATCGCCGCTATTCCTCCGCCGACGCCACCACTGGTGCCACCGTCCACCAGTCTCCCCAGCCCGGAGCCCAACCCAGTCGGAAACAACCCTGCAGCCCAACCCTGCTAGAAAATAAACCCGCAGCCTAACCCAAAACCCCAATCCCACCTTCCAGCTTGAAAACACAGATCCCCGTCGGCTTCGCGAAATCCCAGCCTCGGCAACAACCCCATCCGTGCCCGAAAACCCAGCCACTCCCTCACCCCAACCCCTTCCCACTCCAACCACGCCAGTGATATGCTTCTTCCGCCTCGATTTCCCAATGAAGAAACCCTCTTGCTTGGAAGCGAACCACCCAATGAAGGAGAACCAAGACAGGGAGGGGAAACAAGATCTGGGGCACGGAGGGAAAATGAGAGTCGAGCCGGGGAAACGATAACTGCGGGGAGACATTGAAACGAGAACCGTGGTGGGGATGCGGCTGGGCGGGGAAACGAGAGCCAAGCGCGGGGGCAGGGAAATGAGAGTCGGGTCGAGGCGACGATAACCGGTGGGGGGATGACGCTGGGCGGGGAAACGAGAGCCACTGCACCAAATCTGAAACGCGCGTTGGGGTGGCTGGGAAATGCTACCCACGCCGGAGAAGAACGCCGTAGACATGGAAACCGAAGGGTATTCACCATCGGCGAACTCCACAGCCGATGAAATCCACAACCCCCGAACTCCACCGCCGGAAAATTACATTCGGCCAGACCCAGAAAGCAAAAATTCCATTTTAGGTTTAAAATTAATTTTAAGTATTATTAATTACTTAATTTCTTTATCCTTTAAAATAAATTCAAAATACATATACTATTTCATTAGAACAAATACAAGACATGATTTAGTAAACTACATGGCTTATTACAACATTTCACTTAATTTAACAAATGCAATGTATACGTGAAAAAATACAATGGATTATCCATAAGGTAATGAAAAGCCAGCAGTTGGGAGACTTCCTCAAATATAATTAATTTATGATGGATTTAATTTATTTATGTTGAAATAACTTTTTAGTGTTGCACTTATTTTATTGTGAAAATTAAAAAATGAGTATGGAAAAAAAGTTGGGAGAGACACGGAACTGTACAAACTTGGACTGGATGGAGTCGGTCCAGTCGGACTGCACCATATTGAACCAAATGGAACCAACTGTTCAAAATTAACCAAATTGAATCAAACTGGGGTAAACTTTTCTACATTGACTGAACTGAACCCGACGGAAATGAATTTGATTTAACAAACTCGAACTAAACTCTACATGACTGAACAATGCTGGGCTGAACTAATCGGACTAGACCAATATAAATTGAACTGAATTGTACGGGATAAACTGAATCAGATTGAATTTCAGTGGACTACATCAAACTGTACAAAACTAGACTACACCGAATTGTAGCCTAATATTTTTTTAAAAAATCTAGTGGAGGGATCGTTGAAATGCAAGGCAACAATGGAAAATATATTTCTATGAATGAGGTTTATTTGTGCTTAATTCTGTATATAGTTGGTGAATTTTTAAATATAGTGCTGAAATTAATTTATCAACATAAAATTTAATTTATTTATATAGAATTTGATATATTAATATAAAATTTAACTTATTAATGCCTGACATTAATTTATTTTTATGACTGAAATCAATTGTAGTGAGGTTAAATCGATCATACTGGAAAAATAAAAAAAGATCATACTGGAAATCTTTGAACAAGAAAAAAGAGAGACCAGAAAATAGCCTACAGCCAGATCAACCAGCCAACTACCCATACCCCACTCTCCCATATCTCCCAACTCCGATTAAATTTATTGCTACTTTATTCTTTCTAATTTCTCATTATTTTTAGAGTTAATCTCTTGAAAGGTTGAAAGTTCATTCCAATTTCTCATTATTTTTAAAGTCAATCTCACGGTCTTTACATAAGTAATGAAAAAATTAAAACTAAAATTTAACTATAAATTAGAAGAAATTAAGATACTTCCAGAAAAACTTATAGATGTATAAAGTCTCATAAGAAATTATGAGAGTAAAATTTTGGGGTTGCATTAATAGGATCATAAACTTATAACTATTGCACGTTGCATAATAAATTTTTAATATTGCAACTAATTTTTTCATCATTCTATAATTCTTATTAAACCGGTACCCTGTCTTTCCATATGGGTTTTCCTAAAACTTTACCTTAATTTTTAGAAATATTAAATGAGATTAAATTAAATGATTGGTATTAATTTAAATCATTTATAATATATAAAATATGGTCTATCAATTTAAGAAAAAAACTTTTAACAAGTATGCTAATAATACTCTATTCTATTCGTTACATTTGACCTACCTTTTTTATGACTATTTTTTTATATAGGCACACTTTAATGTTTTGCATTTTTGCATTTTATTTATCAGTTCTATATTTTATAATTTTCTTTTATTAAAATATAAGATAAAATTTTGGGAAAGATGATCTTTTTATAAATTTTGGGAAAGATGATCTTTTTATAAGGCATGTGGAAAGACGAGGTTGAATTAGAATTATATAAATGTAAAATTATTATGTAAATGCAGTAATTATAAGTTTATGACCCAATTAATGTAATCAAACATGTTATCTTGATTTTTTCTCATTTGCAGTTTAAATATTGATTTTTTCCATAGCTTCTAGAAAGATCATCTTCCAGGAAACGGACTCAAAATAAAATTCCATCCATTTATTTCATATATATTTTACTCCTATAATTTCTTTTATAAAAATACAGTTCCATCCATTTATCTGTTCTATATTTAATTAAAGTCCAATACTGTAATTTTGAATGAAAAAAGATTTTGTGCAATTTTGGTAAATGGGGAGAACATAAAGATTAGAATAAGAAAAGAAAAAAGTGTTTCGTTGAATTGTGTGTATATAATGTGGTGTAGCAGCAGCAGTTCTTGAAGAGAGGTGGTTGCAGTGTTGAGTTCACTCAATGAACTGTAAAATGGGCTTTCGCTTTCCCTTTCCCTTTCCCTTTCCCTTTCCCTTTCACAGCTTTCATCTTTTTCTCAGAGTGCCACAACTGTTCATTCCATCTCCCTCTACTGTAAAAGATTTAACACTAACACATCTCCCAGTCGCTTTCTTTTCCCTCACTCTCATGACGACAGCGACCCTTCATCCTCCCCCCTCTCCCAATTAATACTGTACTCCGTATTCCATGCCACTTATCATACATACCATCTGCATATCTCAATATATCTTACTCTTCTTTTTCTTTTCACACGATTATGAGCAATAAGTAGTACAGCTTCATTTGTTTCCATCTGTTCTGAAAAGTGAAATCTGGAAGCTTGAATCGAGAATCCACAGGTATATAAGGCTGTGCTGAAAATATTAGTTTTTTCGGATGGTATTTTAGATGGGTTTTCAGCCAATTGATTGCTGGAGTTCTTCTTGTTTTTGCCTGTTCTAGAGGTTTATGATAAATTTGGTTCCTTTTGAGTAGTGAAATCTTGTTTGTTGAGTCCATGATATGATTGTTTTTGACTGCCATTGATTTTCTGCAATAAATATGGTTCTGTTGCTGGTGGCCAGACAGATTTATCACTGGGGTTAGGGTTTGCAGAAGGGCTGATTCTGCCAGCAGGTGAAAGGGTTACTGTTTATTCACATGTTTCAATTTATATGCACATAAGGGAAAGACATTGTAAATGTGGCCACCACTTTATGATCTCTTGTTTTTGGTAATTTTCTTGGCTATATTCTTGTAATAATCATGTGTCCTTTCACTTATTCATAGCAAAGGTATGCAATTTATGGCTTCTTATCTCTGCTCCCTTGCTAATAGGTTTCAATTGCAAAATGTAATTGCACTAAAATCATTTTCTTGAGTTTTAATTCATCAGGTACTGGAATTGGCTTTACTTGTTAAAGCTTTTCTTATCATTTAGCTTGGTACTTTGTCTAGTTTGTCCCTGTGGGTCTGTACTTTGAATTTTATGAGTAACAATAACACTTGAATTGGAAGGATTTGCACTAATGTATGTTTTCATCCATCAAAATTAAGTACACTTTTTTATTTGATTGTTGTGCTATAATGTAGTGGCTGATGCTTCTCTTCCTCCTCAATATATAAGTATCATCTTGTTGCTCATTAAGTTGTGGTTTCTATCCGGGTGGGGATTTTTCGAAATTAAGATTGTTGAAGCGGATACAATAGTTGATGGAACTTTAGTGTTATTATCACACACTCTTCTCAACTTGTTCTCTTGATATGCGGTGTTGATGTACAAGTAGATGCTAATAGGTGTCTGGTTTGGTTAGAGTTTATTTGCTAGTGAAAAATGGTCCGAGGGAGCTTCCTTCAGCCCACTCATGGATGAGATCAGGGGTTGAATTAGCTGCCGACTCATTCATTTAACCACTCAGTAGAAAGGATCGCATTTGTGCTACTGTGATTGACTGAATGATGCGGGAGATAGTTTCTACCGGCTCCGTCTATGCTTGGACTGAAGGGAGCTCCCTCCCAATATTGGCCCCTATTATTTTTTCCTTCCAAAACCTCGTGTACTTGTTCATTCAAATGACTTATTTTCTGAGTGACCAAAGTATAGATTGCAGGGTTGTAAAGGTCTAATTGCGTGGCCATCATTCATTATTGCTAAGTACTCCTTGAATTGCCTTATTGAACACAAACCCTGAATTTCTTCATCCTCTTAAACATCGATATCATTTGTTTCTTTCTCATTTATCTAGATTGTAGAAAACGACCATTATTGTCTCAGAATGATTTAGGATTGAACTTCAACTCATTACCATATGTATTTGGAAGCCATAATTGTTGCTCAGAAACATGTTACAGGGGGCCCTGCACAGTGCATGCAACATAGTTTACTACAAAATGTGTCAGGTATTTAAGTCATTTGTGTCTGGTTTTGAAATAAAACGACGGAAGCAGCTGTTCTATTACTCATGGTGTACTTCTTTTCTTTTTCTTCTCCCTTTTGAGTTTTTATTCTTTACAATCTTTTCTCCCTGGACAATTTCCGAATATGTAAGAAATGGAGAGGCATGAATTCTTAGAAAACCTTTAAAAGGCTAGGTTTGCTAGATTTTGCATGGTTTTTACAACAATGTTGGGGTGTTAAAACAAATATATTGAGCATGCAGTACCAAATGTTCCTTTTTTGTTCTAGGGCCATGAGATGAAAGTACTTAAGTAGCATTATTGATGAATTTAAAACTAGAAGTTGGTAGTGGAAGTACAGATTAAGAGCTAAAAAACCGAGCTTAATGTTATCGGGAAAGCAAGTGGTAAGCATAGTCTCTTTCTTGGCCAAATAAACCAGCACTAACGTTGTTATTATAGTACTAGTTACATTTTAAGGAGATGCTGGTTGATGCCTGGAACTCAATACAAAAATTGATTTTGCCAAATATGGATTGGGGTTTGAGAGCCCTGATAGGGAAATTTGCCTTTTGAGTTTGAAAAATTAGTGAACAGTATAGTGTATTTATTTCTTGAGCCATTTTCTTTGATTGAGAAAACCAATAAGATTCCTCCTGTAGGGTGGTCCCGAATTTCCTCCACCATGTTTGTGGACCGATTTTATAATGGCCACTCTGAGTCATAATTGATAATACTACCAAGAAAGGGACTAATTTAACCCCACTTTTCTCTTCTATTCTTATGCCATTTGCAGACCATTATCTTGTGTGCCTATTTAGGCTAGCAAAAGTGTTGATGCTTGTTCCAGGAGCCCTACCTTTTTGACAAAATTCCAATGTAATAACCCCTTTTTTTTTAATCACGTTTGTTGTTGGTTGGGGTTGAAGAATCAGGTTAATCATTCTTGGTTAATGATTCTTGATTTTTTTTTCTTCCGGTTTTCAAGTGCACCATCTCCTGTTTAGCTGGAGTTCAGAAGGTTGAATAGCTGAGGAGAGATGCTGAATGGCCTAAACTCGCAGAAACACGAAGGTTGTTTCCGTGGAAGCTCCCGACTTTCACAGGAGTTTAAAGTGTGTTTGAATTCGGGTGTTACAGAAGCAGGTTTTGCTTGGGTTTTCGCATTTCAGAACTCACAGATGCAGTGTCTGCCTTTAGTGCTGGACAGACTTCTGAATTGAGTACTGTAACCGGTGCATGCTTGCTTAAGAGTGCTGTACTGTACGTTTTGGTTCCACAACGTTAATAAGTTTTGTTTTCTGAAAATGTTTGCAATTCTGCTGTCTTCTACAGTTAGTTGTATGACTCGTTTTCCCACTTCTGCCATTCTGAATGGAGAATAGACATGGGTTCCTCTTTCCTTTTTCTGTTTCCTATTTGATGAAGACTTTAAGTTTTCGCATGATCTAAACTTGATTGAGTTAGGCTGAAATTTTATAATAATAATATAATTAAATAAATTTTATTAAACTAAGTTGAATTCATCAACATAACTTAAGACAAAATATTTTAACATTATCAAACGTTGTATTCTACTATACATAAACAATTGTGAGAATGTGTAATTTTTTAAAATTTTAATTTATATAAAATATTAACCACTAATATTATTATTATTGGATACGTATTTTATAAGATAATACTCACCCGTCCCTCTAAACTGGTGATTTACTTTTTGATAGTCAAACTTGTGAACTTTGACCTCAAATATAAATTAATCTATAAATAATAAATCTATTGTTAGATTTGTTTTAACACCTGTTTTCTAAATATCAATTTTTAATGCACCATTATTATAAGTAACTAGATATATTTACGGTCAAACATGCTCATTGATGACCGTGAAAAAATAAATAAACAATTTAGAATGAGATGAATGAAGTATTTTATAAGATAATATTTTGACTTACACACAATCTTGTTTTAGACCGACTATCCGTTAGACGGGATCATCTATAATTGATTAATTAATGTAATTTGATGTTTGTTTTTTTAATTATTTAAAACCATTTCATATAATTTTTATTTTTTAAGTATATTGAAATGTGTAAGTAATTATAGTTTGAACCTGAAAGTTATTGAAAACGAGATTTTTCATGACTGATCTAACCATTATTCGGTATGACATGAGACTTTTTCTTTGACCTATATGCTAATATAATGATTGAACTTTATAATTAAAATTGATTAATTAATGACTTGTGCAAATGAGAGGGACTATGATTAATGTAATCATGTAAATAATGTGCATGCTTTTTACATTTTTTTAAATATAATTATTCACGATACAAATGTACAATATATGTGCAGCATGTACATAATCACAAATGAAAAATGATTCTATTTAAGGTTCAAGATATGCACAAAATATCTCCTTAACACTCCTCCTTAAATTGGAGCACTTGGTTCACGAACGCCCAACTTCCCAATAAGAGTCCGAAAGGCATGTTGTCCAAGAGATTTAGTGAACAAATCTGCAAGTTGACTGCAAGTGTGAATGTGAGGAGTAGCAACTTCACCAGATTGTACCAAATCACGAATAAAATGACAGTTAATATCAATGTGTTTCTTACGTTAATGAAATACAGGAATGACTGCAATATGAAGAGCTGTCTCACTATTGCAATATAAATGCATAGGAGAAGAGTGTCCTATGCCCAAAGACCGAAGAAAAGACTTAAACTATAGCAACTCACAGCAAGTAACGGTCAGAGTGCAGCATTCCGCTTCAGCCGAAAACTGAGAAACAGTGGGCTGCTTCTTTGTCTTCTAAGATATAGGAGACTCGCCAATCATAACAAAATATCCAGTAAAATATTATCGATTAATGGGGCATGCAACCCAATCAGAATCACATAATGCAGTATGCTGAAGCGAGCTTTTAACAGAGAGGAATAGACCTTGACTTGGGTGGCTTTTCAAAAAATGCAAAACCCGCAGTGCAGCCTGCCAATGAGCCACATGCGATTTCTCTATAAACTGCGCCAAAATGTGCGCATAATAGCTAAGCTCCAGACGAGTAACCATGAGATAAATCAACTTTCCAACCAACCAGTAGATAAATCAAAATGTGCACAGAATCTGCGTGCGCCAAGTTGTGCTGCCGTTCCATCAAAAAATCAGTAGGGTTGGCTGCCAACAAACCAGTATATGTTAAAATATCAAGCACATATTTTCATTGACACATAAACATTCCATCAGACCATCGAGCAATCTCAATACCCAAGAAATACTTTAACACACCCAGATCCTTCATATGAAAACACGAACAAAGATACTTCTTGAACTCAGCCATCAGATTTGGAGAAGAATCATCAATAATGAGATTGTCAACATAGACCCAGACGTGGAGGGAGACACCATCACACAAGTAAGTAAATAAAGAATAAATTGCTTTACTCTGAACAAAGCCAAAGATGCAGCTAGCAATAGCAAGTTTGGAAAGCCAATTTCATGGCGTCTGGCGAAGACCATAAAGATATTTGTGAAGTTTACAGGCCAGACCAGGTGCAGGAAGCGTGTAACCATGAGGTGGTCGCATGTACACCCTCTCATCGAGATCTCCATGCAGAAACGCATTGTGTATGTCCAACTGATGAAGATCCCATTCTTGAATAACACAACAGCCGAAAAGAGAGGAAGTGAGATCATTTTGGCAGCAGGAGCAAAAGTCTCAGTATAACCAGTTCCCTCAATCTGACGGTTTCCAAGAACAACTAACCAAGCCTTGTAACCTTTGATCAAACCATCAGATTTATACTTGGTTTGAAGCACCCATTTACTTCTTATGGCGTGTTTTCAAGGAGGCAGAGGCGAGAGAACCCAAGTATCATTCTTCTCTAAAGCATCAAGCTCATCCGTCATAACAGCACGCCAATGAGAGTGACGAGAAGCCTCATAATACGTAACAGGGTCGGAGCCATTTATAACCGCAGCCAAAAATATAGAATGCGAAACCAAAAAATTAATACAAGAAAGATAATCAGCAATAAGATAACGTATACCTGAGGACAGTGCAGGAAGATACGAGGGAACAATAGGGGGGGGGGGTTTAAATTGCAAATAGCAGTGCAGGCATAATACTTCAATTTAACTAGTGGCTGACGAATATGAGTACTAGGAGGACGAGCAGGTCGTGGTGGCGGAGATAACTCAACCTCGGAATCCAAAGAAGTCAACAGCTTTGTTCGCAGATTGGGGGTGGCTAAACGCACCTCCAGACTAGTTGACCATGGCTCAGATTGTAGATCGACGAGAGCTGACCGAGACTCAACAGAAGACGACCGGGGCTCAACTGTCGCTGGCTACTGCGGTGGACTTGGAGCTAGCAGTGGCTCGGGCGTCAGTTCCAAGGTGGGTGGCAGATGCAAAAGTGGTGGCAGCATGGCGTTATAGACGGTAAGTAGAGATAGTTCGGCACATCAATTGAAGTAGGAAAATCACCAACATGTGCATACGGTAAGTAGTCT
>JAULKM010101615.1:0-10102 GCA_032355605.1 Rubia tinctorum | reverse complement strand
CAGAAGCATTAGAAGTATCCAAATATGAATAAGTAACTGGAAAAAGAAACACTCTCATAGTATGCTTACCATGTACAGAAGATAAGTCATTGCAACTGGCGAGGTATCGAGAAGTGTCCTTAATGGCACCAAGGTTTTGAAATTATCAGGTACCGTATGGGACTCGTTTGCATGAAAGGAAATGAGCTTTCCTCGGCGCAATGCATAAAGGAAACAACACGAACAAAACATCTGCACCGCATCCAATACCCATCAAATCTCTTGAACTCCAAATAATACACAACCACCAAAGCGAAACAAAGTATATATTCCATAATGTTTGCAATTAATCTCAAAAACTCATAAAATCTTTAAAACTACACCAGGCCAGGTTTTCGACATGCATATACCTGACAAAGAGTGATAACGTTTGCGCAGGGGAAGTTATATGAAGAAAGAGCTGCCTTGTTGAACAACACTAAGAGCACTGCAAAATAAAACATTTAAGTTTATTAGCAAGTGTACACAACTCAAACCAAAAATTTATTAGCTTCTACTGTGAACATTTTCCCAATACTAAACCATTGCTAGTTAGAGTACACACACAAAATCAAATTATTCCAGTAAAACAACAGAATCCAGTTATAGCCTAAAATTACTCTAATATATCTTCAGTAGTACAGTTTCTACTGAATTATTTGCAGCACATTAGTAAAACGCAGAATCAGTAATACACCAATACGTCCTAACCTACATGTTAGCACGATTAAATCAAAACAAATGCAGGTTAAAAGGGGGAAAATAATTCAGAAGCTATCCGAAATTACCAATCCGTGTTATATCCTAAACTTATTCAGAAAAAAAATCGAATTACCAGAAAAACATCACAAAATACAGAATAAGCACACGGTTGAAATGAATGCAAATGGAAAAGGAAGAGAAACGAGGCGGGCACCAGCGCAGCTCATGTAAGATACGGCAGCGTACGCGCCGCGCTTGGTCATCGGAGATCCTTTGAAGATTTTATCCTCCGGCGACACGTCGGACATCTTTGACGGGAGTATCGGACTGTTTGACGCCGCCATTTCGTAGCGAATCGGTCGAATTCCGCCGAGTTCCGGTAGTCTTAGCGTTCGTTTACGACTGTTTTATCCGTGATTAATCGTCTATTTGACTTATCCAGCCGGCGGAGAGCGGCGGCGCAAATGAGGTGGCGCTATCGGTTCGTTCGGTTTGATAATGCGATCGGAGCTTTACGGGAAGGATTTGAATTGGATATATATACTCCCGGTCAACAGTCAAATGTAACGCTAGCGGAAATATTGCATTCCCTTTTTCTCTTTTGTTTTTTCAGAGAGCAGAAAAGGAAATATTGTTGTGAATCAAGTAAATGTTTAAGATACTCCTTCCTCCCAGTTCACATAAATTATTATCACGATATTCAGAAACATATTTTACCACTAATATGCTTAACTACGTATAATAACGATAAATAAAAAGTTGATATTTAAAAACTGCTTGTTACGATAAATTCAGTTATATCACACACAATAATATTGTTACTCATATATTTATTCAAATGTGCGGTCAAACTTTGATAGAAAATATTGTCCAAAAAGCAAGTGTGCAATTTGAGGTGGGACGGAGGGAGTATTACATTTGGGGCCCATGTGTTTTTAAGATGTTCTTAAATAATTTTTACTTATCTCAAACACCATATAATAAAAATTAATTTCAACAAATTTACTTGAGAAGCTGTTCAGCTTCCAACAACCAAATACAAGCTTGTGATCTGCTAGATATGGCAATAGCTACTACAATGTTTCCACAACTTTGGCACCACATAAATACTCTGTTACACGGAAAATTATGAGAGATTTAACCGCAACAGTATATCATATTCGTTATAAAGTTATGATATGATTTAGATTTAACTTCAACAATATGTCATATACGTTACAAGTTATGATTTGATTTGCTCTATATCAAAATTTAAACTCTATATCAAAATTTAAACACTTCCCAACTGATAACCGAAGGCACCCTCATTTTTAACGCAGCCAAATCGCCTAGTCGAACTTGCTTGGACTGGTTTGATTGTTCTTCTAACAAAAATGATTTAATTAAGAATCTAAATACATACCCTCCATTTATATGATGAAACATGCAAAACCTATTGCTCTTTGTACAAGCTTGCTAGTATTCTTGAGAAGAGGTATCTAAATCAATTTCATATAAAAATATGCATAGTTTTTTTTATAATTATCGTAAACAATCACAAAGAAGATTTATCTAATTCCGGCCTTATTAACTATGAAAGAACTAGACTAGTTGAACTTTATTAATATTCTGAATGATCGTGAGATGAAAATTGGTGGCTAATACTTTTCTTAAGGGTCAACAAAAGTCAACCCCGTGTGAAATTATTGATTATTGACTAGTCCGGTCTAAATTGGTGAAAGATAACGCTGGATATTATGAAATGCATTGACAAGGTCAACCCAAAATGCATTTTGAAAGTAGAAAAATAATACTCCAAAAGTTGGATTTGGGTCACATGTTTGTCAATCCATAGGTGGGCTAGTGGCTATAAATTATAATCAATCCATATGTAGAAGGATGAAGGAGTTTGGGCCCAAGATTTGTAGCCCAATTCATCTGCAATCAAGTTTTAGAATTGGCTAAATTATTTTTTTTGGTACCTAACATATATTTTGATACCACCTTTTAGTCTCTGAGGCCAATACTGCGTATATTCAACAATCAACAAATATAAATGATTTTTTTGGTCTCTAAACCAGATTCCGGGTGATTTTCAGATAAATCAAAATTATTTTCGAAGATAGTCAGGGACATTTTCGTAATTTTACTAATTAAAATAATTTTAATTAAAAATTCCCAAATCCTATTTCTTTTATTTTTTTCCTTTTCCTTTTCATTTCTTTTTTTTCTTTCTCCCCATCCCCCTTTCCCCTCCGTCGCCTCCTTTCCCTTTCTCCGGCCACACCTTCTTCCACAGCCAATAAACCACTTCACATTCTCCGTAACCACACACTTCCAGTTTTTTCCACTCGATTATGAAAGCCCCCCCAAAAAAAACTTCATATATAGCCAAAATTATACACAAAATAGTGGATTGATCAATCTTATCCAACTGCCATACACAAAATTCTATTCTTCTCTTTAATTTCATAGATTTTTGGAGTTTTGGATTTGTTCGTCGGAGATGTTGAGCTCGCCGATAGAGCTAACGGAGGAAGGAGACGACGGTGGAGAGGGTAAGTCCGATTCGAAGATTCCCTACGCCGCACAGTCGTCTGATAACAATGACGAAGAAGTGTCAGTTTTGTTGACAGAGTCGGTGAAGAATCAATCTTCCTTGGGTATTTCGACGCCGGAGAAGGCGACAACAAGGGTTTCAAGACACCGGATAAAAAAAAATCCGCTAGTGACAGATTATCTGTCGGCGCCAAAGAAGGCTAGACCGAGAAATTCGATCGAAAAATGGAGGGCGAGTTCACCATGGCAGTGTCGGATCTTTCTTCCCAACGTGTCGACCTTGCACCTGGAGACGACGTTTCCTCTGGTGCAAGTGAAACGGAAAGATGACGATGATGATGATAACGCAAGCTACCACAAGAGCAAGAGAGCTCGAGAAGAAGGTGATTCAGAATAAATTATTGCAAAAAATTGTTTTAAGAATCTTTGATAATTAATCAATTATTGTAAATTGCCTGCTCCCTTTTAGAGTCACGGAAAATGGTTATGGCTGTCGAACAATGTGAAGTGGTTTATTGGTTGTGGAAGAAGGTGTGGCCGGAGAAAGGGAAAGGAGGCGACGGAAGGGAAGGGGGAAATGGGAGGGGGTGAAAGAAATAAAAATAGAAATGGAAATGGAAAAAGAAATAGATAAAGATAAAGATAAAAAAATATATGAATTGAGAATTTTTAATTGAATTTTTTAAATTAAAATTATGAAAATATCCCTACCTATATTGGAAAATAATTTTGATTTACCTGAAACCCACCCAAATTTTTTTGTATTTGTTAGTTGCTGAATATATGTGGTATTGGTATCGGGGACCAAAATATGATATAACGACATATGTTGGGTAAAAAAACAAGGGAAAAGTGCAAAAATAACCCTATTAAATTGTGAAAGTGCAGAAATAACTCTGTAAAATTTGAAAGTGCAAATCTAACCCTATGTTTTGGAGAAATGTGCAGATATACCCAAGTTGCACAATTCCGGCGTTGACTTAACATGAAAAGATAAAAATATCCCTGAGTTTAAAACTAAAAAATTAATGACCATTATACTCCCAGACTTTGCTACCGGTCAATGCTGGTCTATTCCGATTAATGGTGGTCAACGCCAATCAATACCGGTCAACCATGGTCAAATCAGTCAACTGTGGACAACACAGGTCAACAGTGGTCAATGCCGGACCGCCGCGGGCTAATGGTGGCCGGGTTAGATCAGTACTTTTATAGTTTTATTAATAAGACAAGATTAAATTAGTAAATTAGTTTTATAGTTTTATTAATAAGACAAGATTAAATTAGTTTTATTAGTAAGAAATACATGGTTAAATTAGCACTTCTCTAAAAAAAAGATAGGGTCATATTAGCACTATCATAAAAAAAAATTGAGGAGAGCTCTTTTAAATATGCCTTCCTTACAACTTCATAATTTATTTATTTTTTAAAAAATAAGGTACATTTCATTGATCATTGTTAAAGTATAACTTTATAATTTTTATGTTAAATTCTAATTAATTTCCAATACTCCCTCTATCCCAGATAAATTAGCACATTTTGACTTTTGGAAGTCAACTAAATCAATTTTCAACTACTTTAATATCTTTATTCATGTGCGTAAAAAAATCTGAAAAAACAAAAAATTAAAAATATATGTGACGATGAATCCAACAACATTTGACATGATAATAGTCTTGCATGTATAATAACATAATTTAATGATCGAATTTGACTTAGTTTGACTTCAAAAAGTCAAAATATGTCAATTTATCTTGCACGAAGAAAGTATATAAATTCGGTCTTCATAATAAAAAGTTGACTCTATCTGTAGCAGCATTCTAGTAGCAATATGTGTCGATTTCTAATTACAAAGTTATCTCATTTCGTAAGAATATTATTTACCGGAATTTATAAATTTCTTTCGAAAAGTATTTATCAAAGTTCTTACTTCCTATTGAAGGCATACAAATTATAAGTATATTTATGATACATTAAATTATGAAGTTGTAATGAAGGCATATTTATAAGGAGTAGGTTTTCTTCAAAAAGATTATTTTTTATGATAGTGTTGATATAACCCTATCATTTTTACATAGGTGCAAATTTAACCCTAATTTTTTTACTTAAGTGTTGATTTAACCTTGTCTTATTAATAAAAGTACCGATTTAACCCGGTCACCATCAATCAGCGGCGGTCCGATGGCGGCGACCGCGTAGACCACCGGTTACCCCCCATTGACTGACATTGACCGGTGGCATTGACCGACGGAAGAGTTCGAGCTCTTTTTAGGAAGGGTAATTTCATCTTTTCATTATTTTCTAAAATTTCCTTTTTCAAAGGGGCATAATGGTCATTTTAAAGATTTCCGGCCACAATTTGATTTCCAGGGTTAAATTGACAGTTTTGACAAAAACATAGGGTTAATTTTGCACTTTCAGATTTTAGAAAGTCATTTATGCACTTTCGACCAAAATATAGGGTTAAAAACACACTTTTCTCAAAAAATAATTTATTCCTTAGAATTTATACACACTTTGATTTTGGGTTACTAAAAGCATATCTTAAAGAAGTGGAAATTTAATACGGTAAATAAAAAGAAATTTAGAAATGATAAATAAACTGAAAATGTTTCATATTAACTCAAACCTTTCATTTTTTTTAAAAAATAATTCACGAAATATGCTTCCTTATTTATAAAGAAACTCATATTTAATTCATTTCAAACAATAGTATTTGAATTCAACCTATTTTGCAACGTCGTAATCTTACTAAGCGGGTCGGGCAAGTCCAACACACTGCACGGCCAGCTACCGACCAAACAAACGTCCTAACACCACTAACCACAACCAAGAACACAATTGAACAAACTGAAAAGGAATGTGTATATCCTATGGTACACTTAGATACTTGGGTAAATAATGCATGCAGCACATTATCGTAATAAATTTTATTGATCCTATGTGTGATCCTTTCCATTAGAATCATGAGCTTCTATCGTAAAATCAATTTGTACTGTATTGAGTCGTAACTCTGCCAAACACTGATGTTGGACACCGAACACTTTATTATTTGCTTGCTTCATTGCATAAAGAACAGTTCGAGAATTCTACTTGAACCGCCAGCGTGGTTTGTAACATATGAACAAATGTGCCAACTTATCCAATGAATCAAGCCATGAGGGGTGAGATTTGATGAACCATACATAATTGAGATGTTTGTCAATTTGATCTCATCATTCTCGACAATAATCTTTAAAGTCAAATTTGCTCATCTAGTCTGTCATATCATCGGATCCTCCTAACCAAAACTATGATCATCCTAAATAGTGCTGTACAACAATGCATGCATGACTGTTTTTCCTGTTCTTTCCGTGATATGAACGATATTGAATTAAGCTGAACAAAAATTTAATTAAATTAAAAATTAAGAACATAAATACTATGACTATTGAAAAAACATCACAATAATGCTCCCATACTTGGTTTATTATGATATGATCTTTTGTTTCTATATATTGGTCATTGGTCGAAATCAAGTGTCAAGAAATTAAAGGGAATCTTTAGTTTCATGCATCCAAAACCTATTAGGAACTTGGGTGATGATTCATTCATGCATGAACCTAGAGCAAAACAAACTCAATAAGTATATATGAACAATCAAAATCAAAGAACTTAAAGCTATATATCTACACAAAAGCAGTGGCGGAATTGGAAGGATTATTGAGGAGGGGCGGGGGTTGGGCAGGGCAGGGCTGGGCGGGGCTGGGCTGGGCTAGGCGGGGCAGGGCTGGGCTAGGAGGGGCGGGGCAGGGGCGGGAGGGGTATATTGCCATAGTCACCGGAGTTTTGGGGGGACGGCCGCACCGGCTTGCCCCCCTAGTTCCGTCATTGCACAAAAGCACAATATAGACTAATACAATGAACAGTTAAATACTCCCTTTGTTTTTTTTTCCTTCAGAAAATAAGGGTAAAACATAACCTTAGCAAAACATAAGAAAATGAAAAGTGTGTCAAACATAAGAAAACAGAATGAGTATATTTTTTTTAAAAGCGGAAAAAATATTTATGTAATTTAGTCTGGGAAGAATCAGTATTTAGATGTATAAACACCGATCAGAGCAGGAAATTTTGTATGCGGGAGTTTACTGTATGTAAGGGCGTGGAATGAATCAAATACTGCCATGTGTACAATAATTCACCTAGTACCTAATATTCATTCATATTTACATTTCTCTTTGTAAAAATAATTAAACTGATTTATTTGACACATGATAGCATTTGACTCGACCCCACATCATCACATACAGATAAATTCCCACACACAAAATACTTTTGCCAGGTAAAAAACATAAAAGTGAATATGAAATGGACTTATCAGGTATCATGTACTCCGTAAATTGTTTAAAGACCTCTCACGTGTATGTCCCAATTGGACAGAAAAATAAGTTGATGATCCATAGATTTATGTTCAATTGAATCTGTCAATCTTTTACTTTCAAATGCATTGAAGATATGATGACATTTAATTTGATGCCCCTTTTTGAATGAGTTCTTTAAATGCATGAGTTGTCTTTAACTTAGCACCACAAGGCGATGCGCTCGCACTCAGCGGAGTTGCCTTTAACTTGCACTTGTGGGTGCTGGTCCAGTTTTCATATGCTGCATTTTCTCACATGGAAGGGGACCAAAATCCCACCAAAGTAAATAAAATCAAAAAGGAAGATATTCGGTGTTAGATTGAAGCAATAATATAATTAAGAACAACATTTAATTTGATTAGGTTAACTCACTTTAAAGGAATCAAGTTAGATTGTATTGTTAGTTTACTTTCTTAGAATTAAAGGCGATATCCCTCATTCTTATAGTCCATTCAGCACGACATCATGGTTCAAAGAGAGGAAGATTACGACATCCATGTGTCAACTATTTGGTTGCCACTTCCTTATACTCTCAAGAAATTAAAAAATTTATACACTATAACTGTCAAGATTTGAACCCCTGATTATTAGATCAGTTGACTAGACACTTAACTTATTGGCTGATCACGTTGACGTTAGTAATTTACCTTGTTTTGGAGTAAAGGCGATTCTCATAGTTCATTCAACACGACACCATAGTGTAAGGGGAGGAAGACTACGACATTCATGTGTTAACTATTTGGTGGTCACTTCCTAGTTCTCTCAAGGAATTAAAAAAAATTCATACACTGTATTTGTCAGTATTTGAACCTTTGATTATTTGATCAGTTGACCAGATAGTTAAATTTTTTACCTATCACATGGATGCTAGCCGTTACTTTCGTAAGTGGTGTAGATGTGGTTATTTTCGGTGGGCGTTTGCAATTATTTATGTGCAGTTTTAATCGATTTAAGTGATAGTTCGGTCCAATTTAGTTTTTTCAATAAGATATTTGTATACAGCAAAGTCATATCTCTAGCATAATATTTTGTATTGTGTGTAGCGTGTCACTTCTTTTATATAGTATTTTTCGTATTTTCATATTTAAATACAACTTATACCGTGTTTAAATTAAAACTTATATTTTAAAGTAAGAGTTATCACAATCGTTTGATAATTTATGTAACAATGGTCATTCACAAAAATCACTCAATTGTAAAATCTTTCATAATCTTTTATTCTAAGCTTGTTATGATGTATGTTCAAGACTTTTGTCAACTATTGGCATTTTGATGAATTTATGAAATGTGGTAGTGGATAAACTAAAGGTCAATGAATATTGAACAAAAAGACATAAACCTTAACAGATGCAGGATAATCTTTGACTAGGACACACTAGTTAGGTGCTTTAGAGTTTAAACCACCTCAACTTGATAAACAAGTTGACCATTTGGGGTCGAACTAGTTAGTTATAACTTATAAGCTAGCAAGAACCAACTCAAATACCCCCCCGGCCCAGGACAATCTTCAGAATTTGACTTTTGTCAGTTGACTAAAAAAAAGTTTAATCATTGATATTTATAATTGTGTGTAAATACAATTTATGAAAAGTTGATATTTTAAAAATACATGTTACTATGAATCTAACAAGATAACATAAGACAATATCCTAACTTATTTATCAATTCAATTTTGAGGTCAAAGTTAAGCAATTTTAACTAAGTAAATAGTTAACGTGCAGATTTGACTGGTACGGAGGGAGTACATAATTTAGGTCCACCATTCATACGATGGCATCCCTGCCACCCAATATAGAGACCTCTTAATTTGTTTCTATATTATCCTTAACAAACCTTTTGGAGCCCTACTTCACCTTGTATCTTTTACCCATTTACCCTAAATTCATCATGCAATTAAGAATAATATGCATTAGATGTAACGCTGCAAAAGGTTGGTCGTTTAATATAAGTGGTATGAAATACGACTTGGTTTAAGATGGGTATTACATATTACCAATTTGTTCACTGGTGCTGCTGGTGCAGGTCACCGCTTACTGTAATGATTCTTTAGGCAGATAGAAGACGGAAGCGATCTGGTGTGAGGCTGAGTCGTCTATTGCTAGCGATGATGGACGACGGTTTTTTACGCTCGATGCCATAAAGTTAGTGGGTAATTTGGGGTGGGACAGAGGGAGTATTAAAAGTGGTGGTGGATTTTGGGCTTCGACCGACGAAAGAGAGTCTCAATTTGCTATTCCTCTACTCCCTCCGTCACAGCAGAATTGACATATGTATTTTTTTCAAAATCAAATTTAATAAACTTTGACCATTAATATAAATTAATATATATATCATAAATATATCATGTTAGATATTGATAAATTCATGTTAACATATATTTTCTAAATATCAATTTTTTATGCGGAATTGGTATATGTAGCTAGAGATATTGCCGGTCAAACATG
>JAULKM010101614.1:0-10102 GCA_032355605.1 Rubia tinctorum | reverse complement strand
GGTAAAAGATCTTTGTTGCAATATTAAAGTTTTATTATGCAACGTGTAGTAGTTATAAATTTTATTACCCGGTTCATACAACCTGAAATTTTTATTTTAATTTCTTCTAATTTACACTTTAAACCTTGGTCTTTTCATAACTTATGGAAAGACCGTCTTTCAAGAGACAAACTCAAAATAAAAATATCAGGTAAAATATTATTAGATTTATGTTAACATCTATTTTTAAATATTAATTTTTTATGTAAAATTATTATACGCATCTCGAGATGTTAACGGTCAAATATATCAAAAAAATAATTAGACAGATGTAGTATACGTGTGGTCATGGCAAACGCAATGGGTGATGTATTCCATAGGGCCTCTATATTAGTTGGAGGCCCCTTTTATGGCTTACGTGGAGATTGAGGTGGACAGATTATTGTCACCTCTCTACCCTTTTCCATTACTTCCCTCTTTCTTTCTCCCCTCCATCCATTCCACTTGCTTGTCCACATCTCTATCAATCTGTTTCAGGATTTGAACAGATTATGATAGGACCGCGGTTTTCCGGACCATGCATAAATTGACCATTCGATGGATAATATATTTCGATATTAGTTGGAGTTGGAGTTGGAGTTGGAGTTGGAGTTGGAGTCAAATATATCTAGAAGTTCCATCGAAGAGGAGTCAGACTCTTACATTCAAAGTTTCAAACCAAGTCTGCCTTCGTGACCAAGGAAACCACCCCTTTTGTGAAGCTCCAATTACAACATTCTATTTGGACAGTGCTTACCATTCTTGACGGTCAAGCCCGCTGAATCAAATCTATATTATCCGTATTGCACAGATATAGTCAAATGCGCGTTAATTAAATATTGGAATGCTTTATATAACAAGTATACGAGTCAATTTTGTATAGATTGTAAAAAAAAGACTAAATTGTTTATTTGGGCCCCAACATATATTTGAATACCTTGTTTGGTCCTCACTCCCAATACTACCCATATTCTGCCCTTAACATTTTGAAAATATTTTGTTTGGGCCTTCGGCTGGTTTTCAAGGTGGTTTTGGGGACCAAAGGCTGACATAAAATCATATGTTAGGATCCAAAAAAATAATTTGGTCTACCTTGGGCCCCAAACAAATTATTTTCAAAATGTTAAGGGCCGAATATGGCAAGTATTGGGAGTGGTGGACCAAAAGATGGTATTCTAATATATGTTGGAGACCAAATAAACAATTTAGTCGAATTACTTCGGTCAATAACCGATAAAGTTCACATCCATTTAATACTGTAAGATTCATGAGTTTCTATAACAAAACCAATTTATATTATGCAAAGGTGATACATGATCTTATATACTCCCTCCATCCCAAAATTAAAGGCACAATCATAAAATTAATTGGTATCATGTAGAGGTGACTCATAATTTTATTTGCTAAATAAATATATTTCCATCCATCAATGTGGGATTCTCAAACAACCACTAATCGTGATTATTATAATCATGGGCTCGCATTATAAAATCAATTGGTACTATCTGAGGGTAACTCATGATCTTATATATCGAGTTATAACTCTGTCAACCACCAATGTGAGACTCTAACACGCCCCCTCACGTGCAACGGCATTAATCATCGCGCAAACGTGGATAGAAAGGTATTACAGGCAAACATTGGGCTCTAATACCTTGTAAGAATCAAGGGTTCATATTATAAAACCAAATGGTACTATGTTATAACTCTGTCAACCACCAATGTGAGACTCTAACAATAATATGTAAGATTTTGTTTTATTAAGTTGAATAATGAAATTCTGGTTTTACCAATTTTCCAACTCTTCCTCTTACAAAATTCGTTTTAAAAATCACACAACTTGTATGAGATTGACGCACATGTTAATGGGGGGGATGGGTGCCAACTCTACTATGTCATTGAATTCAGCACGCCGATTCCTCCATCGATGAGTTGTCGGAAGTCGCCTCCGGTGTCCAAGATACACTGTCTTACTTCCATGCCTCAACTTGTAAGCCTTATTTGAATATCCAAACAAGTTCACATATGCAGGAAAGTCGTTACCGGTGCAGAACAACATGACTCTAAAATCAAACGACTTCTTTCAAAACCCGTCATACATTCTCATTCCAGGATCCCACGGCTTTTTAAGGTCAACCAAAGGGGTTAGGTACACATCGATATCGTTGCCCGGTTTCTTCGGACAAGAGAGTAGAGACAACATAATGTACTTCTATTTCATGCACAACCATGGGGTCAAGTTGTAAATCATTAACATCACCGACCACGAACTATGATTGCTGCTCATATTACCAAGCAGGTTTATTCCATCCGTGCAAAGCCAAGCCTCAAATTATGTGGCTCATTTCCAAAGACGGGAAACGTCGCGTCTATCTTTTTCCACTGATCACCATCGGTCGGGTGGCTAATAACTTCAGGATCAATTACTGTCTGATCTGGATGCCAACTAATATTCCTTGCATCCTCAAGATTATCAAACAATCTTCTCAATCGAAAAATAATAGGTATATACCAAAAAAACCTTGACAGGAACCTTTATTGTCTGCCGATTTCCAATTTCTCCATCAAGATCCACCTTCTTCAATTTGAACCTTTGAGAATTGCATTTAGGGGATTCCTTCGCATTCAAGTGATATTCCCTATACAAGATACAATTGTTCCGACAAGCATGTATATTTTCATATTTCATGCCCATCGGAAAAGGTACATTCTTTGCCTCGAAGACCGTTTCAGGTAGTATATTGCCAACCGGAACCATTTCTTTCAACACTTTCAAAAAATCGAAAAACCCAACATCACTATAGGAATATTTAGCTTTCACATTCATCAACTACAACGTAGCCATCAATACTGTCATTCCTTCAGGGCATCCATCGTATAGAAGTGTCTCTTTATGTTCACGTAAGGGTGAAAGTCTTTTTGGATTGCCACTGTAGTTCTTGACAATCTCCTCCACCTACTCATCCATCCAGTCATCCTTCTCGCCCTATACTTCATTTCTAATATGTTCTCCACATTCTCCTCATGCCAAAACCAAATTTTAAAAGTTGGATCAAAACCGTATATAAATAAGTTATCCTTCAAACTAGTTGCATCTTCATGAATAGCAGTGTTCCGACACTTCTTCCAAGGACAATATACATACGAAAAATTCTCCTTAGCAGCATTCGCAAAGGCATGTTTAATGAAGTTAGCTACAAAATATTGATACTTCTCACTGCTTCGATCTTCATCAGAACAATGGGTTTTATCAATAGACATTCCTATAATATAATAGTAAGTACACATTCTTTAGGGTCCTATATTAGCAACACATACATACACTTACATTCATTCAATTCATGGATTCCATGCATATACATATTAATTAGACCAACATATATATATATATATATACATACATACATATATGTCAGTAAAGCCTTAATTATCATGTTCACATAAACATATAACATCATTCATATATAATTATGCAATGCCTAAATTAAATTAACCACGTATGATTTGAACTAACCTAGAAAAAAAATCCAAATTGAAGATGAAAATACAAATTAAGTTATTGGAATATTTACTTGCTAATTGAGTGGTGAGTTAGCACAACCTACAATACAACCCTATTGCCCACCATCAGCAATGAGGATTTGATTTTGTAGAGCCATCTTGGAATGTGGAAGAAAATTTTGGGTATTATGATTCAATTTGGTCAAAGCACCAAATGCCGACAGACGCTACGTCGTCCCTTAACGTTGTTAGGTAGTTGGTCAAACTGACCGATGGTGCAAAGTCGGTTATCTCATGATTGACTAATACTGCTTAGTCAAGCACATGTTGTCAACGCTGCACCTATGTCGGTTACACTTTTTACTTTGATTTTGAATAATATTTACCTCGGTTATTATAGAATCCAAGTAAAAAAACCTATTAATTACCTCATTTTTTATAGCCGAGGTAAATAAAATCTTTTACTTCAAAAAAAATAACCGAGGTAAAAGGGGCAAAGCAATAGGTCATTTTTTATAGTGTTAAATGAATTTCCACAAAGAAAACCAAGGCTCTCTTTCTCCACCTTCGGACTCAGATACTTGATGGAACCAAAAATCCCCTCTGAAGCTCAACTTTTAACTCTCTCGGTGGCTAATGATAAGGTTCGAGCCAAAACTCCCCACTTGGGTTGAAGACCATGCTACTACGATCCACTATGGCCAAATGCCACACCACTATATTCTAGTGGGCCAAAGAAAAGGGAAGATTTTCAATTCCGATTCTACCTACGGAATACACTCTTTATCCACGTACTGTTATGGCATAATGAATACATGGAATGTGCATATTTATCCTAATATGATTGGGATACCTCTCGGAGATCAACGCCTATAAAATACCAAGGTATTCATCCATTCTATACATTCAATTCTCAATATTCAGATCAAATACTCTTGGTCTCATTTTGGCATCAGAGCTTCTTCCCTCGACCACTCTGGAAGAGTTTTTTTTGCAAGGTCAGCGCATTGAAGCAAGGATCGGTCATCAGATCGCGATTCGAAATGCATCACTAGCAATTGGTTTTATGATATAAATTCATTATTCTAACATGGTATCAGATCCCAAAATTGGTCTGTTTGTCAAATGGACGTACATTCATATTGTTGGGATATTCTCAACCTTTGAACGACATGGTTTTCTCAGTGGACATATGCATCCACAATTTGTCATGTGGCTCCTAATGGTTCACATATGCACGATGAATAATACCATACACGTGAGTGAATTGCTGCACGTGAGCGAGTATGTTTAGAGTCTCTCGTTGGTGAAGGACGAAGCTCTAACTTAATACTACCTCAATCCCTATTTTAACTTCCGAATTGCATATGGCTCAAATATTTATGCAGCTGATGTAGCACCTTTTTTCACATGAGTTTGGTCTAAATTAGGAAGTCTATGTGAATCAATGGGTTTCAGGTGATGTGGCACAAATCATGAAGGTATTTTAGGTGAATATTTTTACCGAAAAGGGAAAGAGTAGAATTATGAAGTTTATTGTGGGACGGAGTAGAAAGGAAAATAGAAAGTTTATTGTGGGATGAAAGGAGTATACAATACCAATTAATTTTAGGATGTGCATTTATGCCCTTCAGTTACTTGTTTAGTGCACATATACCCCCAATTTTTTTAAAGTGCACATATACCTCCCATGTTTTTTGTAAGTGCACATATACCCTCCCATATTTTTTTGAAAGTACACATATACCCCTAAACCCGAATACCGGCATTGAAAAACTGATGGGGTATAAGTGCACTACACAAAGAATTGGGGTATATGTGCACTTTTGGAAAAAAAATACGAGGTGCACGTACACTAAACAAGGAATTGGGGGGTATAAATGCACTTTACTCTTAATTTTATGATAAGGCTCATAATTCCAATAAAGAAGAGAAGATACTCCGTGTGTATATATATATATAAAAAAAATATATATATTTTAATACATTTTTCTGATAAAAAAATCTTTTACAAAATGAAAATTATTATTTTTATACATAATGTCAAAGAACTAATACTCCTTCCGGTTCTCTAAAATTGGCTCCATTACTTTTGGCACTGGAATTTTTAAAAAAAAATGTTAAACTAGGGGAGTAGAATGCATTAAAAGAGTAAAAAGTAAATTGAATAGATGATAACAATCTAAAATTTGTCAAAAGAGAAAGAAGTCAATGTTAAAAAACATCATAACAAGGAAAGTAAGTGATTATTAAAAAACTAAAGGGAGTACAAAAATAAAGTGAGTAGAAAAGTGAGGATTAAGTTGCTTTGTTTTGTCATTCTCGTGATTTGCGTTTCTTTCATTTTTTGAAATGTTACATACAAGCAACCAAATTACATATTAATGTCCTAATTTAGGACCTAACTACGAGAAACCACCATTGAATATGTTGAAACTCATAGAAGCATGAAATTGCATCCATTCGATAGCTAGAGGCGTCCTTCTGATAACACCCAAACACTGCACCACCAACGAACCGCTGTCACCGAAACCGGAACCACCACGATCTCACCATGAAAAACCACATGCGGGTTTGGAAACCGCAGCGGGAACCACTGACACAGTCCCATGACGCTGAGTAATCCCCATCAAAGAATTGTTCTAATATTCACAATTCTTGATGGAGGTGTGTTTTGAACCCTGGACCTCTCAGTTACAGAGAGTGTGACCTACTACTAAACCAGACTCATTACACTTGTGTTTATTTCCTTTATAGGAATCTTCTTCATTTTCTAGTACCGTGTACTCTTTCTGTACCAATATTATTGGATTATTTATTTTATCAAATTCAAACTTGGTAAATTTTTATTCCAAATATAAATTAATACATGTATAATAAAAATAACATGTGAGATGTTAAATTCATCTTAATATTTTTTTCCTTGATTATCAATTTTTTATGCGAAAATGTTATATGTAGTTAGAGATATTGATGGTCAAACATGATTATCAAAAACCAAAAAATATAAATATACCAATAATTATGAGGGAGGGAGTAAGATTTATACTCCCACTTCCTTTGTCTTTTATCTATGGTACGCTTTCTTTTTAGGATTTTTTTATATTGGTATTTTTAATATTTAAGATTGAGTCCGTCTCTTTAAAAACATTCTTTTCATAAATTATGGAAAGATCAATGTTTAAATTGCAAACTAGAAGAAATAAAGATAAAATTTTTGGGTTGCATTAATCTGGTCATAAACTTATAATTACTGCACATTGCATAGTAAAATTTTAATATTGCAAATAAAACTTTTTACCTTTCTAATATTATAATTAAACCTCGTCTTTCCATAAACTTACGGAGAGACGATCTTCCCAAAAACTTTGAGTTTAAGGTTCCTTCAATTTCATTAATTCATTCTATTTTTTACTTTTTAAATTTAATTTCATTCACTCATTTTATTCACATAAATCCAAACATCCAAACCTATGGTGCCATATGCAGAGGAATGGAGGGAGTATCATCAAAGAGTTTTCTATCATTTCCCATATGTTAAAATACTTCTAGCAATAACTAATATAGTGCAAGAATGTTTAAAATATATGTCAACCGGATTGATTTTCTATACAATTATATATTATATATTAGAGATACAATGAAAATTGCAACATCATCCTCGGGATACTAATCCGCTTCCTGCAAAAATCATGACAAACTTGGTAAAGAGGAGCGTATCACATATTAATATCTTTGCGCAAACACAGATATATTCTACAACTATAACACCAATGATCCAACCACGTTCTATGTTGTCCGAACTGTGAACACCTTGAAAAACACAGATTTGAATATCCAAATTAATGAAAACACGAAGATAAATACACACAAAAATACGAACACACGATTTGAACAAACAGATCGAGAACAGTAACTGACACGAGCAACTAAATCGAGTTATCATCATGAACACAACAATCCAATTGATCAGATCGATGAAAAAAAACTAATGTGAGGAGTCAAATCCAACAATATTTCAATAATGAATATATCTATTTAAATTAACTGATTGTTTCCCATCTCCATATAATGAGAAGATGGATAAAAGAAGATTAAAGTAAAAAGTTGATTTTTTTTTTTTGTGAAAAGAGGGGGGTGGCTGCGGAAGATACAAAATTGAATAATCCTAAGAAATTTAATTGATCCTAATTTATACATATCTATACTTACTACTAAAAGAGTAACCAATTGTTTAAATTGCACTCCAAAGTTAACCACATCAACCTTCATAAAATTTTGACACTTGGCATTACCAAACACTACCACCTCAACTACTTTAAAAAATATACTTTAACTAATATTCATTTTGACGTTTATAATGTATCCTGCTTTCATAATGAAAGGAAATTTGTTTATTAGAATTAAACTTGTATCAATTAAATCGTAATCAAAGGAAATTAACTAAAAAAATACTTTAACTAATATATACTCTGACGTTTATACTGTATCATACTTCCGTAATAAAATGAAATTTACTTATTACAATTGAATCAATATCAATTAAATCGTAATCAAAGGAAAAATACTTTTAAAATACTTTAACTAATAATTATTATGAAATTCGTACAGTATCCTGCTTCCGTAATGAAAGGAAATTTATTTATTAGAATTAAAACCTGTATCAATTAAACCGTAATCAAATGAAATTTACTTAAAAGTATATCAATTAAACAATATTCATTCTTTAATTTTAGTGTTCGATGTATATCCATTCACTGCATGCATCGCACGATATAAATTATATTATAATTTTTGTTTCTTAAAGAAATATATTATAATATTAATAAACTATCATTTATTTTAATTATTGCATCGTATGTAATTTTCATATGCATATAATAAAAAATTGTTACCTATTAAAGTTATTATTTTGACACTCGGCATAACCAAACATTGCCACATCAGCTGCTTTAAAAAAATACTTTAACTAATATTTATACGGACATTTATAGTGTATCCTACTTCCGTAATGAAAGGAAATTCATTTATTACAATTAAACATGTATCAAATAAATCTAAATAAAAAGAATTTGACTAAAAATACTTTAACTAATATATATTCTAACGTTTATACTGTATCATGCTTCCATAATGAAAAGAAATTTATTAAGTAAAATTAAACCTATGTCAATTAAACCATAATTAAAGGATACTAGTATTAAAAATACTTTAACTAATATTTATTATGACGTTTATACTGTACCCTGCTTCCCTAATGAAAAGAAATTTACTTAAAAATGTATCAATTAAACAGTATCCATTCCTTAATTGCAGTGTCTGATGTATATCAATTCACTACATGCATCACATGATATAAATTATATTATATTTTTATTTTAAAAAATTAAAAATATTATAATATTAATAAATAATAATTTATTTTAAATATTGCATCGTATGTAATTTTCATATACATATAATGAAAAATTATTACCTATTAAAATTATGTATACTTACTACTAAAGAGCAATAACTTGCTTAAATGGCACCTCCACACTTAGCCACATCACCCTTCATAAAATTTTGATACTTGATGTTATCAAACATTGCCATATCAACTGCTTTAAAAAAACTATAACTACTTATTTATTCTGACGTTTATAATGTATCCTGATTTCTTAATGAGAGAAAATTTATTTATTACAATTAAATATGTATAAATTAAACCGTAATAAAAAGAAATTAAGTAAAAAAATACTTTAACTAATATATATATTCTGACGTTTATACTATACGGTCCTTCCGTAATGAAAGAAAAATTATTTATTACAATTAAACCATAATAAAAGGAAATGTACTTAAAAAATACTTTAACTAGTATTTATTCTGACGTTTATATTGTATCATGCTCCGTAGTGAATGGAAATTTATTTATTAAAATCAAACCTGTATCTAATAAACCGTAATCAAATAAAATTTACTTAAAAGTATATCAATTAAAAAGTATCTATTCCTTAATTGAAGTGTCTGATGTACTCCCTCCGTTTTTCTATTTATGATACCATAGGTTTAGGTGCTTGGATTTAGGTGAAGAAATGAATAGATGAAATTAAATGTAGAAAGTAAAAAGTAGAATGAGTGGATGAAATTGAAGGAATCTTACCAAAAATGGAAAGAGTGTCAAATAAAAGAAAATATTCATTTATAGTAAGTGTGTCATAAATAACAAAACAGAGGGAGTATATTCATTCACTACATGCATCACACCATATAAATTATATTAGATTTTTTGTTTTTAAATAAATATATTATAATATTAATAAATGATAATTTATTTTAAATATTGCATCATATGTAATTTTCATATGCGTATAATGAAAAATTATTACCTATTAAAGTTATAGATTACAATACATTTTTCATTTTCGTTCATAAATCCGTGCATCGGCACTAGTATTTTCTAGTATATATACAATTAAATATTATAAATAGGAAAAGTCTTGGGAAAGATGGGTTTTCCATAAACTTATGGAAAGACGGAGTTTAATTAGAATAATAAAAGGTAAAAGGTCTTTGTTGCAATATTAAAATTTTATTATGC